>JAJMCI010000428.1:0-11552 GCA_030565705.1 Metschnikowia baotianmanensis | reverse complement strand
ATGAGCGGATGCTAAGCCTCCACGACGTTTGGGGGTATGTAGGGGAAAAAATTATTTCACACGAGAATGGGCCAGCAAAACACGGTGCAATTCTGTCAATATCGGGGCTTTTCTTATAATTTGCGCGATTTAATCGGGTCTTAGTAATTTCGCCTCTTCTGTAAAAAAAAATCGTCCATAAAATCACCCCTAAACTGTGGTATCCTATCCACATTCAGAGCATTCTCTATGCGAGCAGTCTACATGTATAATAGTCTTTTTTTTTCATCAGGCGTGTTCGACTCTTCAAGGCCAGAATCCTACTTTCTTGTTGAACAACCCCTATTTTGCTCTCTCTTTTGAAATTAAATGGCTCAGATGATTGTCCATTTGCCAAAAGATGCCATTGTTCCATTCCTTGTTACCCCTTGTTGTGGAAGCTCCTGCGTATTCCATGAGTATTCTTCCCGTTTCGGCACGCATATTGCCCGCCCATTTTTTTTTTCAACAAACATCCGAGTTCGGAAATCTCAAGGAAATCTGCGAGCTACTCAGCTATCTATCCTATTTTCAAGCGAGTTATACATTTAATACATTTAATACGTTTAATACGTTTAATACGTTTAATACGTTTAATACGTTTAATACGTTTAATGTGTGAGACTAGTGTTGAGCGGAATATATCGAACTCTAAATAACTCAAGTTTTTCTTCTAAAGAAATCAGATCCAAAACTCGAGCATCGAACTACGAGATCATGTGATCAGGAAAAACACGTTTCCTCGAACAAACACCCTGTATGGGTGTGCCCCATGCCGGATCACGTGGACTGTGCTGTCGTTCATAACTCCGGGCATTAATCCGGTGTTGCTCACGATTTCGTGCTCGTATTTGTCCACATCTACTGACGTATCATTTTTACCTGAGATTCGAGATCTGTCCAGATCGCATCAAAACCCAGAGAAGGATCCAGAGAAGGATCCAGAGAAGGATCCAGAGAAGAATTCAGAGAAGGATCCAGATGCGTATTCAGATTCCGAGTGATACGATGTGCATTGATGGTGCATTTCATGGCGTATTCTGAGGCACCTGTATGGTACGATTTCTGTGATCAATTTCGACTTCGAGGCGTATTTTCAAGGTTCACTTGCTCTGTTGTAAGCGTCATTTACTCGGCGAAGTCTTTGACTGATTATCCAGACACTTTCCGGATACAGAAATGTGTCTTCACTGTCGTTCCTTACTACAAGAACCCTTCGAACTTTTCTCATATTTGTTTTGGATAGATACTTTGATTAAAAAGGATCTCGAGAGTTACGTTCCAAGCCCAAAACCTGTACAGCTATGAAAAAAGTCTCTAACCCAACGCGATGTCACATGTAACGAATCAGCTTTCATGATTCCAACCTGACCTCAACTTCGGGTTGAAGTTAAATTTGTCAACAATTCAATGGACTGTGCTTTTCGAAACAGGCGTCTTTCTAAAGTCTCAGAAACAGGTTTACTTATCTCATACGTTCCTGAGTCCAAGCACCAGGCAAAATAACTTAAAAAAAATTGGCGAGAACTGAAGGTCCAGTTCTCGAATTATATCCATATTTTCCAGGCTTAGAATACCAACTATGTCTTTGTTAATCGACCCTCCGTACTGTCAAATCTTCTTTCGGATCCATTTTCACTTTTTATTTACTTCTTCGTTTATTCCAGCTCTACCTTCTTTCTTTTTTGGTCTTCTCTTCATTTATGCCAGATAACCTTTATTGTAGTTTTCCTTTGGACGCACAGTGCATAAAACCATCATGATTCCAAGGAAAAGAGGCACCAGATGTTCCAAAAATGTGGAAAAGTGAAGAGCACAAAAACATCAAATATCTCCTCCAGATAAAGATTCCTAGAATTTGAAAAAATATGTAAAGAAAAATGCTAAATTAGACACCTTCTTTGAAGTACATCGTCCTAAAACGGCCCGATGCCGCTACACCCGTACACCAGAATCTCCGCCATCATTCCACCCATTTCAGATCATACTCTTCTTAAACACCTCCAACTTCCCCAAAACCCAACAATTTCCATTTTTTTTTCACTTCTTCCATCTTTTCCATCCCAAAACCATATTCCCATGTCCCGTCTCCGCCGTGTCGACCGGGCCATTCTCTCCGAAGGCTCGGAAACCATGCCCATCGATTCTGAAGATCAGGAACAACTACTAGCGCATTTTTCCCGCCAGAACGACGCCGCACTACGGCTATATTCGAGGATCCTCGTGGCATCGATCTTGCTTGAAATCCCCGTCTCCGTGCTTGTGATGAAACGCGCCAAGGGCGGGGCTAGGCCCATGGTGTTACTTTTGGTGTGTCACGTGCTCACGCTTGTAAACTGCGTCTACGAATTCAAGATGCCTTCAAAATACACTGTTGACAGTGTACGCGCTGGACTTTCGGACACAAACACGCTGTGGCATGCCGGTGTGCAATTCCGGCGCCTTTTGTGGCTTTGCTCGCTTGGTCTTTCCTTTTCGGGCATCCTTGTACTTAACACTATAGTGCTCCTCCAGCTCTTGTACCTGGTCCTGGTGCACAAAACACACGGGTTTCGCGTGGTGGATGTGCTTTTGGTGCTTCCGATTGTGAACTTGGTGGCCGTGGCGTTGATCAGGAAATTCTACAGCGATATGTCGAGGGAAATTCGGCATCTTCATGGCCTAAAGTATAAGTTCAAAACGGCGTGAACTGAGTGGGATAGTATACTTTGGATTTTGACAAGCTTTTCACACTGAATTAATATACTTGCCATTTCTGGCCCCTTTTCTACCTCGCCTAGATTTCATGTTTCGTTCACTCTTAGGATTCCAGGCTTTCAATAGGGAACCCTCGGAAATGAAATTAGGAGGTTTCAGGCTATGTCAAGGCTGGCGATGTTTTACAGGTATCGTTGCATGCAGGATATTGTGCCACACTACTTCGAGTGCCGTGTTCTCTGGTAAAGAATGGGTCGATAGCCAGGGCCTTGAAGCTAAAAATAGTACATCAAGATACTCTCATATCACCTTTGACTAATACTTACTGGTGATTCTCGTTTATAATCGGTAGTTCATATTCCAGAATGCTGCGGCTGATTGCAAGTTTCAGAGAAATTGAAAGTATCTGTCTGGCCAGATTTGTCAAGCACGGAGTCTAGATCATAATTTATAAAGACTTTTGGTTAAAGTTTCCAAACTATCAATCATTTTGTGAGAGTATGATATAGAGCATCTCCATAATGTGAAGAGCACCATGAACCGTAGCCTGCCTTTCACGGAAAAGTGCTTATATGCACTCGGCCCCCGTATAAAATATTTTTTATTGACACCATGTTGAAATGTTGGTCTGAATGCAGCGTGGCCTATGCTTGCTCCGTGGCAAATCCTAGCAAGCAAAGGAGGGTCTAGGCCCCCGTGCGGCCTGTGGATTTGCGCACCTCGGAATGGTCCAAAGCATTATATGCAAGAATTAGAGCAAAACATGTTATTTATGCAGGACCAAAACATGATTTAGTTTGTTGATTTGGGAGCAAGCTGCGGTTTGACAGGAAAAAACGGCGCGCTATTTCGTATTCATCGCACTGCCAAATCAGCATGATCGTCACAAGGCTGGACTCTTACCCCTATAACACTGTATAATCTTTGAATATAAACTTGAGTCAAAAATTTGCTATATCCTGAAACTCGGTCTTTACTTCTCAAGACTTGTCCCGCTGGCCGGGTGAGCCATGTGGCTAGTAAAACCCTCGTTTACGCACCTCCACGCCTTATATGCAGAAGTGACTCACGTCACCTAAACACCGCGATGAGATGAGGTGAGATCACCTCGGTGGCCGGAGTTTGATTGCCCCGCAATGGCCTATTGTGGAAGCCTTGCGAAAAAGGGATGGAGTTTTAGTGATCACGTGAAAAGTTTCGGGCATGATCGTGTGGTTATTATGAAGTGAAGAGCCGAATTTGTTAGACCCCTCAATACCAGAAAAGCATAAGCTTATTTAATGAAGACAATACCTTATTTGAATGTTATCATATTCATCTCGGGGCCTAGACCGGTGTTTAGCAACTGTGGAGGTTTTAGCAACTGCATGACTGAAAAAACTTTTCACCGGGGCCAGAACCGGGGGCTGACGCAATTTGCGTGTTTCAACATCCGACTTGCGACTTGCCACTTGCGACTTCCGAGGGTAGCTGCGATTCCGCAGGGATGGAGTCATAACTCGATGTTGGGCCAAAGCGCGATGCTCACCGCCTGGCGCGATCTAGATCACATCTACAGTAATCGATTGAAATCATTTAAAGAAAAACAACAACACGGTTGAAAATAGAGAGGTAGAAATAGAAAGATAGAACCAGAAAGATAGAACCAGAAAAGACCACACAGAATAATACTTTGCTTTCTATCTCCCCCTCACATTTTTACAGCCTCCTTATTTGCTCGCAGCTATACGACGTTGGCAGCGTGGGGTGCGGAGTACATGTAGGCTAAACAGTGTGGGGCCACCTGGGCACGTGCGCGTGTTTCATATCTGTTTCACTGCCCCAAAGGAGTTTGAATAAACAATAGATTAGCGTACCCCGGAATTCCAATGCACTGGAAACCCGAAGATCACCCCACGAGCACATTTTCAATTACCCAGATGAGGGGAGCCAATTTCCAATGAAAAAAAGTCAAAGGAACTCTTTCACATTGTGCCCCTATAAACTGGATGCATTATACCCCAGCCCGTATTCCAAAGTCCAGAGTACAATGCAAAACAGAGAAGTGGGGAAGTTGTGTACAGCGAGGCAAAATAAAATAAAATATATACAAAAAGAATAAAGAAGAATAAGGAAGAAAACACCCCCTTGTTTCCAAATCCAGGCAACCCAACAACCCAAATTCCACCGTGTGGCCACCACTTTCACCATTGAAGGTTGAGCCCCTAATTTCCACAGGTGGTGCGGAAGGTTCGAGATTCCAGGGCCCCGCACTACTAGGCCGAGTCGGCGGTGTGGCCTGGAGGTTTTGGTTGAGAGTACCGGGGTGTGCGCGCCCCCGGAAATGAGTTCCGGGGAGGCCCATGTGCGGGCGAGGCCCCGAATTGCGCAAGCCCCCGGTTCTCGCATGCGCTAATACACTCTTCTAGATCTTCTATTTTTAAAAACGTGACACGGTGCAATTCATATATAACCACGCGGTGCCAGCGTTGATCTCATGGCATCGGATACTTTTCACCATCTTCTCCACATCCTTTTTCTTTCTGCTAAACAGCAAATACTAGATCCACTTTGATTAGTCCGGATCTCTACCAGCGCTACCTCGTTCCACTGGATATAGCTCATACCCTACCTGGCACCGTTAGCAACCTAGTGTCATTTTAATACATCAGCTACCCTTTCATTTCCACACGTTTTTCACATAATCTCAAAGGAAAATGGATTCCGACGCCTTTAACAGCTACTGCATCACCTGCGATCAGTTGTGCAGCGAAAACGACGTCTACTGCTCCCACGCCTGCAAGAAACAAGACGAGCAGCAGTCAAACATGATTCTACAATCTGTAAACGCAGACATCACGTCGCCATTACTCACGCCCTCTTTGTACCAGCAAACGCAGAGTTTCCCTCTGGCCGAAACCATTGGCTCGCCTTTGCTACTACCCGCAAGTCTCAGATGCGGCGCCAGTTTACCTGACTTTTCATTGAACTATTCTATCAGTCAGCCTTTGTCTCAAAACCGGTCCATTGCCTCCACGTCGCAAAACTATAGGTTGTGGTTGAGCGGGATGTGATGTGGGTGTTTGGGAACGTCAAATCATACATGAATTTTAATTAAAAGCGGAAAAGGTTAAAAAAGATTTCCCTTCTACATGATATAAAAGGTTCCGAGGGCTGCAAAGCACCTCGAACATAAAAAGGATAAAAAAATGGGTTTAGGTAAATAGGAATTAATAGAAACAAAAATCAGTACGACGTATTTGTAGAGCTTTTCAAGTATCTTGTAGAGTATTCAGAGTATTCAGAGTATTATGTGGAGCTTTTCAAGTACCCTGAAAATCTCGATGACTTGTGCTCAAAAGAACGTGAAATTCTCCACCGGCTTGATCTGGCTAAAACGTTTGCAGGCGATTTTTTCCGCATCTAGCCCTAGCTTGCCCTACTGGGCCCGAACATTGCTATAAGCGCATCCCATCACGTGTGCGCCTGCAGCCGCCTCGAATGTTCCAGGTTCTGCCGCGCACGTGGACGCATGCAATCCGAGGGCGATGTTTGCGCCACGTTGCCCTCGGAAATGCCTCTTGCGAGGGTGCACGCAGCAAGCACGTGGAGAAAAATGGAGGGAAATTGGGGGATTTTGACAACCCCGATCCGGCAATAAAATAAACCTAGCCGCGCCGGTGCGGAGACTCAGTTCAGTTCCGAGGGCTACGGCCGGCTCGTTGGGGGGATCCGAGACACCCCTATTCAGCGTGGCCTTGTTGTTCTCGCTCGGGCCCATGCCAAACGGCCTCATGGAATTGGGGAACGGGAGAATCGGTAAATATAGCACTTGACATTCCGACTTATACCTTAGGTTGTTTTGACATTTTTGATGCAAAGGAAAGGAAATCAAGCGCCAATTCACCTGACCCTTCCCCTATTCCCCTTAGATCTCCTCATTCTCTAGGTAGCCCATCGCATAGGCCCCGTCCGTTCTGGATGTTTCCAGTTTTTCTCCACTTCTTTTCCAGGTGATTTTGGCAGAAACGTGGGCTCGGGGCCGCGTGGGCCACGGGGCCTGGGTCTGGGGCCGAGGCGCGGTTGCAATTTCCAGGGCCAAACGGGCCAGTACCTTAATAAAAATAGTATATCTATTTGGGGCTATGTTTTGCGCCCTGCACCTTTGAAACTGTCCACAAGAGGTCGGAAAGGGGGCCGGAAAGTGGGTCGGAAAGGGGGCCGGTGTTTGCGGAATGTTTTCTGAAGCCATATTCCATTGCTTAGGTGATCCAGATCGTTTTCTTGATTGGGGTCGGAATAGGGATCCGGGCCGGTCACGTGCCTCGGCCCGCTCGGGACTCAGAAAAGTATCGTTGGATTTTCGCAGCCAACTAGGGTCACCTCGGCGCGTAAGTGGAATGAAATTCAGGGGCAACAACTCTTGAAGTAATGTATCAATTCAAGTTTCCGATTCTTTTTGCTGGTTCGAGTTCATGCTTTTCAGAAAAGTTCACTCTTGAATTTTGAATCATGGGATTCTTTGAGCTAGCTCCATTCACACTCTCACAGATTCACATTGACGATGTAGAATCCCCTTTGATTTCCTCTAATGTGGAGAATACACGCCGAACAAATACTGAGGTCAAAAAGAAAAAGTTATGCTAAGGGCTTCGAAGAATACTTTTCAAAATTTCCAAAACCGAAAACCTTTCTAATCCTCTGATCCTGTCGTTTTGTGGCTCCCAACTTCAGACGCAGACACTCACACTCAATACTCCATTATTGGTTCGTGCACGCCCTTTCCACTACGCGAAAAACCATCAAGTACCATTTTTCACACTAAAAGCACACACATACACACAATGTTCGGTGCGTTCAGGTCGTCGCTTGTCGCCCAGGGAGGCTACCTCTGGAAAAAGGCGCCGAGAATCTCCGTCCCCCAGAAATCCCGCATGAAGCTGCGCATGCGGCTCGTGGACAACAACATCAACATCTTGTTCCAGTCGTTGAGGGTGGGCAACCAGAACACCACCAACTGCAAGAAAATCGACCACCTCTACTTCAACTTGCCCAAGGAGTCCGAGATGTCCACCAGAGACAAGTACACGACCTTCGACAAGAAGGCCAAGGGCTACAGAAAGTCCGTACACTTGGTGCCCAAGTGGACCAAGACCACCTTCAGGGAAAACCCCAAGTACTTCTAGTTGCTCTGCCACTTCTTCTGCTTCTTCTTCCAAGCATATGGATTTCGTCCTATTGCTGCTTGAGTTATGGTGTTTGGAGCTTTTGCGGCGTGCCGCCCTTTGCATATGTATATAGTCATCTCTTCATAAACGTTAGATACACACGATCGTTATTCGTTTTGAGGATCACTTGTAGCGATCCCAAAGGCTCAGGATCTGGTCTATTTCGTATTCCAGAGTATACAGCAGCAATGGTTGCGTATTTTGTATGATAGTCTGATAGTCTGATAAGCACGCTAACTTATTTCCATCATGAGTTTCCAGAGTTTTTTTTTTTTAGTTTTCTAGTGTGTTTAAACAAGACATGTCTGTTCTACATTGTATTACTCAAAGAATACTCCAAACGTCCATTCATTTATTTTGAGCTACCTAGGAAGAGCCAGAATGGAATTCTCATATAATGCAAGAAACTCTTATAAAATCTCTGAGCCCCGTTTTCAATTCCCCGTTCTCCCTTCCCCTTTCTCATAATCTGTTGGAAGGCAAAAATTCCCTACGTAGTGACATCAAACTTAGAATAAGCCGGAGGCTCCATCACTTTTGCATGTGAATGACTCTTGACCTAATAGATCTGAAACTCATCAACCCCGGATATATTAAACCAAGACACAGACTCTGGAACTGGTGTTTCCGGAGAAGAAGCTCCGGGAACCAAAGATGCATTGGAAGTTGAGGCAGGTGATGATTGATCACCTGACCCAATATGTGCATTGGGTTCTGGTGTGGTTTCAGAACCACCATCACCTTTACTGTTAGAGTTAGACAGGACTCAAGCGGAGAAACTTATGGAGAAGAGCAATAGGTTGTTAATCACTCAATTGATTCCTTAGTTCCCCATTCTCGTATCCCCTTTCTCATTTCCCCATTCCCTTCTCCCCATTCCCTTATCCCCTTTCTCACCCCCATCTACCTACGAGTCCTTACTGTCTCCGACCTGTTCCCAGATATAATTACTGATGAAGTAGTCCAGGAACTTCGGGTCCACATCGAGCACTTTCGGCGGGGCGCTCTTGTTTTCGCTCATGAGCACGATCTTCTCGTTTTCCTTTCCGTTCGAGTCCGCCGTCTCGATGTGGATGCCCAACTTCTTGAAAAGCATGATTCGCATCGTGGCCAGGTTCATATTTGACGCTGCGTTTGTTGCCAACGCGGCGGATTTCTGCTCGACGATCCTGGCCTCTTCGTCAATGAGAGCGGCGTGTTTGGTCTGCATTTGCATGAAGAGAGTCTCGTTTTCCGTGAGTTTCTTGGCAAGCGCGATCTTCTGGTTGTCCAAGTTCACTGTCTGGTCCTTTATTAGGGTGAAGACGTCGGTTTTTCTGGCGGTTTTTCCGTCAAAAATCGCATACTTGTCGAACGGCCGCGGGGGGAGACCGAGCTGCTCGAGAGTCTCGGGCGTGGGCTGTTTCAACGCATCGATGTCTGCTTTGATCTGCGCGAGTTCGTTTTCTAGGTCAGAAACCTGATTTTCCAACCGATTTTCCTCGCTTTTCCACGCAGAAAAAAGCTCTTCGCCCAGCTTGTTGAACCGGCCAATACTATTCACGTCCCGCTGCGTCTCGAAGTTCTCGATCGCCGAGTATATGATTTTTTCGGGTGCCTCGACAAGCATGGTTATGTCCTATGTGCTATGGTATAAGGTCTATGTGTTGTGTTGTGCTGTGTTGTGTTGTGGCTATCTGGGCGAGTTTTCAGATCCAAAAAAAGGGGTGATGATTGTGAATAAAGCGCTCTTCGAAAAATGTCGATTATCGTCCCGAGATCCAGCTCGAAGGGGTATTTTGCCAGAGCTCTAGTTGTGTTAAGTAGTGAATCATCGTGCACAATGTTATTGTTTAGTTCGCGTGAAGCGCAGACCGCGAATGCAAGATGATTGAGGACAAGGTCCAGGATAATGGCGTATTTTAAGTGATGGGGATTTGGGGGAAAGAAAATAACAGAAAACATTGTAAAAAAATTGGGGAATTAAAAAAATGAGAAGATAAAAAAAGAAAGTAAAGATTGATATGGAGAAAATTGAACTTGATCCAAAACTAATTTCAACACGTAATTTAGGTCAGGTCGATATCATGGTAGGTGATTTGTGAGATGCGACATCGCATGGAGTTAAAGGTTTTATGTATTGCAGTACGGTTCTTGGGCTTAGTGGATAATTTTTGAGCTTCCCTTAAATCAATGGATTTATCAGAAAGACAAAAATAAGGATATACATTCGGTTCATGCAAGTGTGTTTCTCTCAACTCATTCACAGTTGGAGTAACTAAGTGGTGCGAATTGCAAGGGCCCAGTTGCAATGGTGTTGTTAATTACAAAATAAATTTAACTTTTAACACTATTTTGTTATTTGTACTATTTTATTCTTATACTTGTAATACAAATTACGGTAAAACACCACCACCTCGGACATTAAACGCGAGACGCGTCTTCTTTTATAATTTTTTTTTTTTCCAACCACCTGCAATGCCACGAATACGAGATGAAAATTCTTCAAATTCGGAGACAAAGGAGATTCAAATCAATATAGCCCTTAAAGATTTGTAAACCGGTAAGTTTTAGTCCGTGAGAGCTGCTGCAAAGCGGTATGAAGTACCCACCACAACTCTACACGATCGCGTTCATGGACGCAAATCTCTCAATTTTTTCACACGAGAGATTCACGATATTGACCACTTACGAAGAGCGCTCGCTTGTAAAATGGATTTTGTCTATGATTTCTCGATAACTACCGCCTCGCCCGCAGATTGCTCTAGTTTTGGCCAAGTTTTTTTTTCTTCTCGCGTTGGATATACGTACAGCTAAAGGTTGGCATAAACAGAAGAACCAGATTCACCAAAAGGCACCCGGAGCTCGTATTCTATTGCTCAAAGCGCTAATATTACCAAAGAGTGAAATTTAAAGACCTCGAGGTCATTAATGCGTGGTTCAATGTTGTACAAAACGCACTCATTCAACACGGCTTTGATCATCACGACATTTTCAATGTTGGCGAAACCGGGTTTATGATAAGCGTATACAGTCCGAAAGAGTCATAACATGCACGAACAAATGATCAAGAAGCTCGGACAAGCCCTGTAAAGGCACTGTTAGAAAAGTTGCTCACCCTTGCCGAAAGCCCGTTGCATTCGGATCAGATAGCGAACTAAAGAATCACTGTAATACTTGCCACACAAAAGGAAGAAAAGGAATAAGAGAATAAAAGCAAGATGAGAATCAAAGCAAGAAAAGAATCAAAGCAAGAAAAGAATCAAAGCAAGAAAAGAATCAAAGCAAGAAAAGAATCACCAATAAAGCTAATCTTTTGCTCGATAATCTTCTAGAGTTTAATTCCAGTGCGCCATAAGCTGGATAAGGTGAGACGATAGAAAAGTCCAAACTGAATGACCCATTTTCTAAGCCACGTGAAAAAAGAAATGAGAAAGTGTGGAAACGGTGGAAAGCAAGGGCTTTATGAATAGGCATGCACGGTTCTCACTGAAAAAAAATTACATATATATTTCAACCAGGTAATCTGAAAAATCTTGCATTATAAAATTGTATTTAGCTGCGAAATCTTGCGAGCTGGGTGGTGATGTACGTTATATAACAGCACTGATTTGCATCGCGCAGGCACTACTAAATGGGGCAGTTCATAGA
>JAJMCI010000427.1:0-11557 GCA_030565705.1 Metschnikowia baotianmanensis | reverse complement strand
CTCTTCTCTTCTCTTCTCTTCTCTTCTCTTCTCTTCTCTTCTCTTCTCTTCTCTTCTCTTCTCTTCTCTTCTCTTCTCTTCTCTTCTCTTCTCTTCTCTTCTCTTCTCTTCTCTTCTCTTCTCTTCTCTTCTCTTCTCTTCTCTTCTCTTTCTATCCTCTTCTTTTTCTATCCTCCTCTGTCTCCAAACCAGAGCACCAGCTGAATCCTTTGAATCTGGCCCTGCTTCACCTTCAGAACTTCCCATTCACATATGCCACGAAATTCTTCCGGAGGGGCTCGCTCAAAGGCTTGGCACTGCTCAAGTACAGAACAAGCAAGACCTGCGCAATGCAGGGCTCGGAAACAGTGCCCAAAACCCTCGACGTTTTGCCTTCATGCATGATCGTGGTGTTTTTCGTGTCGGAAACGACCCACAAGGTGTCGTTTTTCGGCACAGAGCCCCGGGACGCCAGGAAAACGTCTCGGAGTTGTTCCACGCCAGTGGCGACTTCTTCACGGATCGTTTTCGCCATGGGGCTCGCCAAAATCGACTTCGTGAGGCCGTCGCGCAAGTGGCCGAAATCCGTGTTTCTGACAGGCGTAATTTTCATCGCAAACGGCACTTTCTCGCATATTTCCGCCACTAGGGCCTGTGACACGGCCTTATCTTCAAGAATGGATTGCGGGGACAGTTCGGGATGAGATTTTAGGTGGTCGGAGATCACGGAGACAACGGTGTGCTCGCTGTTTTCGGGGATGTAGAGACCCACTCCGTACACTTTAAATCCGAGAAAGGTCACTGATCTGACTCCCGAAGCGATCAACTTGTACTTTGATGAGAAAAGCTGGTTTTCAGATGACGAAATTTCCACGGGGAACGGGTCGATCGACGAGTCTACGGAAACACCCTCGAGCGACCTGGTGCTCTGGTCATTGGCAATCAACGAGCCGCCAAGGAAAAGCGATACCAGAGAAACCGTGACTATGGATGCTTTCCAAGGAATCTTGGATTTGGGACTGGTTAAAGTGGAGATTCTGGGTGCGCTTTTTCTGAATGCTGACCACATGGAGAAGTGAGATGAGATGATATTGGTGAGATTGGTGAGATTGGTTTGTTTGACACGAGTGGTTTTTAAATATAGCCAACAGTAAGTGAAGCTTATAAAGGATATTGTGGGGTTGTACGATATCGGTGATGTATGAAATACGAGAATCATCTCATCGATTAATTGAGTGCGCACTGCGTGGTGCCACTTATCTTGGCAATGGACCAATGGACCAACCCTCTAATAAAAATAATCATTCAATTTCAAAAAGAAGAAATTGGTGTAGGGCCTCATTATTTTTGTGCCCACTTCAAATCGTTCAGATCTCCTTCTTTTTAATTTTTCTTGAGAATACCAGTTTTTGCCAGGCACACTTCTTGCAGCCTCTTTATTGAACAAGACGTGCAGTACATACATGAAAGGAGATCCACTAAAGACAATAGACCAACATTTTTCAGCCTAAATTCCCATTGAACCTCTTTTAAAAGAAGGTGCAGACCTCCCTGGTGTGCGAGAATGAAAATAGTCTATCTTTTTTTGAAAAAGTATCCCGGTCACGCCGTGTGCTTTCATGGTAATGTGCCCTCATTGGGTAGATTTGTAAATGGAGAATGGTGTTCATGGTGTTCATGTGCCCGAAACGATAAGCTCAGATACTCTTTCATAATTATCATTTTCAGGGTAATTCTTTTCATAATAATCATTTACATGGCATTATTTTCACGGTAATCATTTACATGGCATCGTTTTCATAGCATCGTTTCATCATCATCATCCTGCAAAACAAACACGTCTTCCTCAGTCAATGCGAGGTGACCAATCTCCCCATTCACTTCATGCTTGTACAAAGGCTTTGCTATGCACTAGGCGACCTCCAGAATGATGGCACATACTTACCATTGCTTCCGTGTCGATATAGAGTTCTTGAGACCGATCATCCATTGGTGAAGGGCAATCGATGTAGAGAAGTGGATTCCATATCTGCATGACCGGGCGAATTTGCAGTTGTTGCTCGCCTACCCTGACTGTCTTCGCATTATGTGTGGCTTGTAGTATTTCGAGACATTCTTCATCATAGACGAGATATTTAAGTAGAGTTGACCCGACCCAAAGATTGACGAGATAGTTGTGCTGTGGTGTTGATGCTGTATACGCCCAAGGCGAAACCCAACAACGATGAATTCAATTCAAAAAGGTCATACTTCCAGATCTCGGGGCCGACGATCCCTGTCAAAATGAAGAAGCTGCAAAATATCACTATCCCTTCCACCGGACCGCTGAACAGCGATAAGTAGAGAGTGTGGGTGGGATGCCCTTCCCAAGTAGACTTCCAAGTGGACTTGTAGATATCGCACACAGAATCCAATTGAGCGATAAACAAGAACCAGCCGTATCCCAAATGAAATACCGATGCAAAAATCATGCAGCCGAGAGTGGTATTAATAGCATCTATCGAAGGGTCGAAAGGCTCCCCTGATCAGTATGCTTGGCATGTGATCGCCGGTCGATTCTTTGCAACTTGATCCCGCATGCCTTTCACCGTAAGATGAAGAATGGACGGAAGAATGAAGAATGGGCTGAAAAAGGACTGAAAAAGGACTGAAAAAGGACTGAAAAAGGACTGAAAATGAACCTCACCTTATATCTTCACGATCTCCTCGCTCACGGCCATCGCGCTCTGCAAGCTCTTCCCACTTGCAAGCTGCGATTTATAGATGCTCTCCCATTTGCCCCACTCGTGTTCCAAGGACTCGATTTCCGAGGCTAGCCAGTTTTCTTGGAGTAGTGCCGCACTCAAGTATCCCACAAAGGAGTCGCCGGCGCCCGTCACATTGACTATATCGATCCCCCTATTCTCCTCAGGAACATCGTAATACTCCACCACGACGCCGTAGTTTTTGTCGTCTTCACTTTTTTTTCCTTTAGAAATGACCGTCGCAGTGGGGCGGAACCTCGACGTGGTGGGGATGGATTTGTAGTCGTTGACGTTCGTGCTGAGTTTCACCAACACGCAGCCGTGTTCTCCGATCTTCACCAAGATGTTGGGAATGTACGGAAGAAGCTGGAACGCCTGCTGGAACGTTCCCTTTTTCAAAAGATCCTTCAATGCGGGGAATTTCAACCCGAGCGACGTCATTCTTTCCCTGAAAACAGAGTCAATCCCGAGACTATCGAGAGCGGGGAACCAGTCGTCGTAGTCGTCAAATAATTCCCGCAGGCCGAAAGAAGTGTGGATCTGCTCGAGTTCAGGGGCCGTGGGCGTAATCAACAGCACGATATTGTTGGGGAACACCTGGAGTTTTCTCGAGTTGACCCCGCTTAATCTCGCCAGCTTGGCCTTGGAGGTGGGCTCCACAACCACGCTTGGTTTTGTGGCCATGGCCTCGGCGGCTGCAAAAACAGCGTCGAGCGATTTCGCCAGGAGATTGCAGTCCACCACCATCACCCGGGGCTGGGCCCTTAAGAGTTGCGTTTTCAAGTGCTCCAAAAAAACAAGACCCTCACTTTCAACGATCTTCATGTCTGCACACGCCATGACCAAGTCCCCTTGGGGGTCCAAGATGGCGTTGTATTGTGCTGAAGACTCGCCAGGACACACCAAGATCCCAGAAGTGTCTGAGATAGAATTTTCGAGGGCGTTCAAGATGGCGGTTCCGCTCAAATCATCGCCCACTGCAGAGACGAACCTGAACGACGTTTTAGTGTTTTGGCCCTGGGCCTGGGCCTGACCCTGGGCCTGGAGCCCGTACTTGTGAGCGAGACTCACGTTGTAGCCCACTCCTCCCAAACTTGCAGCCATGGATCCGGGGTTCGAGTCGCCCATCACAGCGTCTTTTTGTAAGGTACATATCGTGTCGTGGGCCACCAGGCCAACGACCACCGTGTCGACCTTATCGGGGAACTGTTGCTTATGTAAGTTTTCCTCGTTTTTGAGAACCCGAGCGTTTTCCTTATTTATAATGTGGGACTCTTTCTTGTTTCCGATGTGGGACTCTTTCTCGTGAACGGTGTGAGACTTTCTCCCGTTCCCAGTATCAGTATCAGTATCACCACATATTTCCGTGCGGCGCTGCCTCAAGACCGTGCTTGGCTGGAAGGTATCCTAGAAGGTTAGTTATCAAATAAGAGATGCTAGATGACTGCGTGATGTCTGCGGAAAACAAAAGTACAAAAAAAAACGAAGTTAACATACCTCACCACTCTTGGCCTCCCCTCCCATTGTTTTCAACACGCAGAGCTCCTTGGCGATTCCACACGCGGCCTCGGCGTTGTGGATCACAAAGTGCTTGTTACACTCCACCGACCTTCCTTCCGACGCCACGGCGATTTTCTTGAGCAAAAACGGCGTGAGTTCTTTGCCCCGAATGCCGTTCTGGACTGCCTCCAAATTGGCAGCATCGATGATCTCGTCCATGAACCCACTCGAAAGTGACGTCTCAACCGGAGGAGGCACACACACGAGATTCCCCGAAGCGAGCCCCATGACCCTATTCTGATTATGCACGATCGACGCGATCTCGCGCCAGTTGGAAAACGAGTACGGCGATTTGACGCCCGATGATCTACAGAAAAACCCTGGGATCTCGATATTCGCCCGCCCGTCGTCGTTATACGTGCCCACAAACACGCCCTGGGTCTCCAAAAACTCCATGGTGCGTGCGATGTCCAAAATCAGTTTGGGACCAGCACACACTACGGTGACTGGAGTACGAGATAACTCGGTCAAGTCTGCACTCACGTCCATTGTGATGTGGCCGTCGCGGTGTACACCGCCTAAGCCGCCAGTGGCGAAAACGTCAATGCCCGCCATGTGTGATAAAATCATCGTTCCGGCGATGGTCGTGCCTCCGTTCAACTTCTGGGCCATGGTAACGCCAATATCACGTCTCGAGACCTTATTGGCCGATTTGAGCAGTGCCAAATCTTCGATCTGCTTGTCGCTGAGTCCGACATGTGGCACGCCTTCAAGGAACGCACACGTCGCTGGAATGCACCCCTTATCTCTGATTTTCTGTTCAACAGCACGTGCCATCTCGAGGTTTTGGGGGAACGGGAACCCGTGGGTGATGATGGTGGATTCTAGGGATACCACCGGGATATTATCATGGAGGGCGTGTGTGATTTCGGGCGAGACTCGAAGAGAAAGTCTTGAAGTAGAGAGCGGTCTGGCCCAACGAAGCATTGGTATAGAAGATAAGAGGAAGAGGAAGAGGAAGAGGCGTGGCTATGTGCTGAAACGAAAGTGAAACAAGTCTGAAACCAGGATTCAGTAATTATGAAACACCTCTACAACGTGTCGAAATGATGCGAAATCGAAAAAAAGTACGAGTGTTTCTGTAGAAAAAAAAAAAGAGAGTATGGTATTCTCTCCACGGCTAATTCGCATCTCGAAATGGACTGCGACTATGTTCTCCACAAAAAAAAGAACAGAACTGCACAGATGGACTACAAGAATACTCTGACGATTCCGACGAATCTAACTATTCATCCAGTTAGATGAGTACTCGCTGAATAAACTTTTCTGAAAAGACTTTCAATAATTAATCTGAGATATCGACTCTTCATTACCATATCCATATTCAGTACAAGAAAAGAAAAGAAAAGAAAAGAGCATGGGCCTAGTTTCACAGTCCAATGCGACTTCTCCAAAAGCACTTCTAAGTGAAAACCTGGTGCATCTGTTGGGGCTCTTGAAAAAGTATATCGAGTCGCTCAGCGGCGTCAATGAGGAAATATGCAGATACATTGCCCCTGAAATCTGCGAGAAACTAGAAATCACCGCATTCCAATGGAACTGGCTCTATCCAGCCGAGCCAGATTTAAAAAAAGAACTCCAGCTCGAAATCGCCGTCACGTGCCTCGAACACTGCACCGACGACAATATCGTGGTGAAACTCATGCTTTGTATTTCTCTATATATGAACGAGTATGTTCCATGGAGCAATGCCCGATTATCTACCGTGAGCATGGCCGTGGCGAAACACAAATGCGTGCCACATCTTTCCTCCTTTTACAGCACTCTCTCCTCTCGCTTTCTCTCTGTTTCAGGTAAAAAGTTGACCACGGTGGCGGCCCGGGGGTCCCGGTCGAGATTCACGAAAACCAGGGCTGCAAATCCGGCGTTGGGGCTCAGGATCCTGAGCACCATCGAGGAAAACGAGCGTGCTCAATGGAAGGCGTCTGTCAATGTGACGGCGCTTTCGGCGGTCCTCATGCTTTTGCTATGCGACGAAACGAGCCAGTACGCGGCCCCCTGCTCGACATTCATACTTAACGTGTTGGACGACTCCGACCCCCTATTCAGAGCACAGGGGTGCTTTCTACTAACGAGAATGCTCGATTTGGGCCACACCGGGTTCTTGGCTCGTGCAGGCCTTCTTTCTGTGTTCAAGGAGTCGGTGAAAACGTGCTTGACGTATTTGCCCCAGCTCACGCCCCCCGACATTTCGCTTCATCTACTCAAAAACGCTGCATACCCCGCACTCTTCGGGATTCTTGGTGCATGCGAAGACACATCCTACGTCACGTATTTGGAGGTGCTCGATGCGCACATTCTAGCGCTGATCTCACACATTCTGGGCCGCAGCAACGATGCATTGACCAACACGTTGCTGGCGTTTCTTTTCTCGCAGATCTCGGGCCTTATTCTTGAGCATTTGCGTCTCTCTGTTTTCGCCTGTTTCTCAAGATTGAACCACGTGCTTTGCCAGACGGTTTCAGATCCATATCTCATAGAATCCGAGAACGGCAGCCAGGTAGTCGACGCGGCGTTGAAGGTGCATCGTGACATTCTAGGCCTCTGTGAAAAACACGAGGATGAGGAACCAAAACAGCTTCTTCTTCAGTATAGACTCGATTTGTTGGCATCCTGGGCGATTCTCGGAAAGCGGGTCGTGAAGTTCGGTGTGGGCTCGTCACAAACGAAAGCGCTTCTACAGGCAAATCTAAAAGCTCTCAAAAATGTATCGGAAATGGTGGATCTGAGCGATGTGGAGCTCGACATGAAGGAAATTAGAGCCAAGGTCCCAGAATTACAAGAGATGTTCGTATAAGATTCGTGAAGTGTAATGAACATCCTGGTTTTTTTTTGCCTGTTCTACCTTCTTTATCTTCAAATGATTCCTCGTAGTCTCGTGACACAAGTCTTCTATTAATATTTACAAGAGAATATATGAACATAGGATCATCACATAGTCTATCTTTGTCCCTGCAAGGCCTGCACGACCTTGATGTTGGTGTCCAAAAATCGGTTCAAGCAGTTCGACAAGCACTGCTCCTCGTTTTTCGACAAGGTGTTGGTGGTGATGGGCACGTTTTCGTTGCACTTTTTGAAACACATGTCGGTGAAGTTGTGGATCGACATTTGCACCTTGGACTTGGAGTTTTCCGTCTCGATGAACTGCAACATCTCCTTTCTGGAGGTCTCGTCTAGACTCTGCAAAGCGGACTGCGAAATCTGGGACATTGTGATGACGAGCGTATTTTTGGTTTATAGAAACGATGGGTTCAGGCCAATTCAAAGTGTATCAGACAGCACTTTTGATGTAAAGCTCCACATAGGCAAATGGCGCGGTGTACGGGTGTGTGTCTGTGGCCAAAATGCATCAAGATCAAATAGAACTTCCACGTGAACGCCATCCATGGAGTCGAAGGAGCAGAAGCTTCGGCGGATCTTGAATCAGTCGCCCAGATACCCGCTGGAGGTTCCCGCCAGCAACTCGCAGGAAGTGTACCGCCGAAAATTGACCGCAGATATCGCGAGAACCAAGACTTTCATTCGCCAGGCCGAAAGTGGCATCGAAACGCTCGAGCAGAAGTACGGAAAGTGCCCCGATATCTTCAATGAAAACGTGAACAGCACAATTGGTGGGTCGGAGTCTCTGGGGAAAAATTGGGGGCCCGAGACACTCCGCCAGGTGCATCTTCTTGCACATTATGAAGTATACAAGCAGATGCCATATCAGCCCATGAAAACCGATCTGATTGGAATCGCCACGGGACTCACATTGACGCTGGAGGCTGTCACGGAGCAAGCAAACGCCTCTGATTATCTCCAGCTGCAAAATGAGGCTCGAAGTGAGGAAATCGCTCGGTTGAAGGGGATTATAGCGGACTATAAGCTTGCGAATACATTGATCACACAAAGGATTCAAGAATATCCCCAAAGAATGGCTGAGATGAACCGAAAAATCGAGGAAAGTTCCACCCTCGATGCAGAGATCGAACGTAGGATAAAGAAAATTCAAGAACTTTCGGATTTGGCAAGGTCGAAGGAGGAAGGCTTGCACCAGCACCTTCTCAGAGTAGTGATGAAATTGTACGCGATGATGGACTGGGAAAACGCGCACTTGATGGAAGAAGACACTTTTAAAAAGAACATCGCTCTGTCTGTCTCTTTCATAAAGACTTTGGTCTCGAGTTTGGCCGACGATCTGAAGGATAAATGGGTACCCGTTGCTCCAGGTACTGCTGAGGAAAGACTAGTGGAAGTTATGATCCGTAATGATATATTGCAATTGAGAACGAACAACGGCTTGGAGGTAAGACTCCGCGATTATGGGCTTCCATGAGTGTGAAAGATTGTTTGTTGATTATATCGACGAAATGTGGGCAGGTTATCAGGGGTCATATATTCTGGACTACATAGGCCACGTGACCTGCCTACTCAAGGCTCAACGTGCCAAGACAACTACATTTATCGCATGAAAGCACTGGACCTCAAATGAGCTCATCAAGTGGTTTCATCAAAAGCCACAATATTTGCAATTTTGCGAACGTAGCCCAACGGCTCTTGTGGCGCACGCGTGTTTTCCTGCATAAATGCACATGCTTGACGCGCTCACCGCCGGATGAGGCAAGTGGCGATCTGGATCTGGAAATGTGCACTGCAATTTTTAAGCCTCCATCACACACGCAGATACTTTTGAAGCACACACACGCACACATTCATGACACACACACACGCACACACATAGCCAGTCGCCCCCATGGACCCCGATCAGGCGACCAAAAAACGCAGGAACCGCTTGACCACTGTGTGCCGGCGTTGCCGCCAGAAAAAGGCAAAGTGCGATAAAGAGGCTCCTTGTAACCAGTGTGTAAAAGCAAATTGTGCCCACGAGTGTTTCTACCTGGTGCCCGCTGCGTCAGCTGGCCTAAGTAATGAGATGTCTGTCTTCTCCCCAAACGGGGCTGATTTCAATGGGGCTGACGAATCACACATCAAACTACCGAAAGCTGGCGTTGAGGTCCCACCAGCGGCTCGTAAAACAGCCCAGGTCTGCAGCCCCGCTCGTAAGCGTCGGTGTGTACCTCCGATATTGCCTAATATGGACAACGTCGAGCTAGATGACCGTTTCCGAGCCGTGGTGGCTCAGCTGATTGCATTTTGTCAAGATGAGGTGGAAACAAGTTCAAAGACGCCCGAATCTATCCAATCTTTAGAAGGTCCAGAAACATCGAAGACTTCGAAAAGATCAAAGACATCTAAAGCTTTAAACGCCTCGAAAGCCTCGAGATCTTCAAATAATAATCACAAAACACCATCGAACGCTAAAAACCCGTACATGATCGGCGAGAGTCCCCTCGTGACATCCTCGGATCCGATGAACATGCACATGAATCTCTCACGGTTAGCAGAAGCCTCGAACAACGGCGGTGTGCTTGAATGTCCCGAATACATCGAGCCAAGATTTGCCAATGTCTTCCACAACTTCAAGATCTCGCTGAGAAGCACGTATGCTGTCGAATTATCCCAACAGGACCCGGCGTTCAAGATATATTGGGAACACAATATCCGTGGTGAAAAACTCAAATTGATGACGGTGCAGAGCCTAGATGCCAGTCGGCGAAGCGAGGTCGTCAAGGCAACCAGCAAGTATTTCGGCCCTCTCTTCCTCTCCAGTAATCGGTTAAGCCACGCTGCAACAAGAACACAGCTTTCCCTCTATGGCCAGCCGCTCGGATTCACTCTTACGCCCACATACAGCGAGCATGACGGGTTCCAGGACAGTCTCCGCAAGGTCTTGCCTGGAAAAACCGCTGTTTTGGCGTATTTGGACCGCTTTTTCACCACGGTCTACCCGATGTACCCGATCGTCGATGAGGAATGGCTCTCTGCGCAAGTATCCCGTCTTTTTAACTTCTCTGCTCTTGACGGCAGCTTCCAGTCGGCGAACTTGGCGTCACGTGACGACGTCATTGTGGTTTCCATGGTGTTGTTCATGTTGGGCCTCTCCTACCAGTCCTTCTTCACAAATATCCGGGCTCAAAATGAGAATACTCTCAAATCTGTGTTTGTGGGCAACAGCCTTTTGAAAGACTCTTCCATATCAGTAGACACCATGGATTTGGCTGCGTCGATGTTGCTGAAGGGCAACTCGCGGTTCAAGTCACTGTTTTTACTTCTCCAAGCACAGATGCTAAAGATGATATATAAGATGCTATCGTTAAATAACGAGATCGCCTACAGTGATATGGAAGTTGGTTCTGGTGTGACTTCCTTGCTCCTGTTGGCGGTGTCCCTAACGTTGGCACGTGACCCCGACCATGTGGTTAATTTTCCCGGAGACTCGAAACAGCGCAATCTCAGACGCAAGGTGTGGTACACACTTCTCCATATCGAGTACTCGATGTCGTATTTATTCCTCAGTCCTCGAACCATGCCCCTGACACTATACAAGACTGAACTTCCTACTTTTGACCAGGACTCTTCAAACATCAAAGATTTGAACCTCGAGCGAGAAGTCATTGAACAGCTTCGAGAAACGCACGAAGTCTACACCTCGGGAAACTCGATTCTTGACTTGGCGATCGACGCCACGCTGGCTCACGACGGGGCGTTTATGATTCGTGCACTTGCCGAATTCGAAGGCGTCATAAAAGAGAAGCTTGGAATCATCGATGACTATTTTGTCAAGCACGGACCAAACGAAAAGGCAAAAGTCATCAGCATCGCCAGATTAAAAATCTTTCTCAGTCTTCGCATCTTCATTTCTTATGTGAACTACTTTCTCCACCTCTACTACCGGTACAAAAAGAACCAGGAGTTGAGTTTCTTCTTCCTAAAGAAAACACTACTCATCCACATGAACGAGTTTTCGCATCTTTGCTCAGAGCTCATGTTCTGCCAGGAGAGATACTTCCATACCTCTTTCGCATTGATGATGACTCCAATCATCTTGATCATCAAACAGAGCTCGTTTATTGTCTGTCTGGCGTTCTCGACCGCGCTTCGGTGCGGAATCATTGTGAAAAACTATGTGGGTGACAATTCTCGAGATATCCACTTGATGCGAGCATTGCTTATAAAGTCCCAAAAGTTTCTTGTTAAAGTTTACACTCAAACCAAGCTTCTTAGTGAACGCTACTTCTACTCGTGGAAGTGTGTGAAAATCAACTCCTACGGCTTCAAAAACATGCCTAAGAAAGAATTTTTCATGGTCAGTCCTAGAAAGTTGGGCCAGGCGGCTTTTCTATACACGGACGAGCAAACAACAGATCTATTGAACAGCGTGAGAGAAGATAGTC
>JAJMCI010000426.1:0-11573 GCA_030565705.1 Metschnikowia baotianmanensis | reverse complement strand
AAAGAAAAAAGTAACAAAAATGGGAAATAAAAAAGAAGTTGAGGTCTTGGAGGAATATACGCTGCTAGAAGGTGGATCCAAGTTTATTGTTTTGGCGTTTCGAGTGTTCATGTTCATTACTTTCAAGACACGTAACCCTGATCCGAATCCTAGTAGATTGTACAGTTTTTGGGCTCAGAAGGTAACTTCGAGCCCCTACCTTTAATCAATGAAACTATCAAACAAAAAAAAAAAAGAGGCTCTCTTTAGTTAATATATCTGTCAAAACACAAGTAATGTGTTTTCCATGATGCAATGGCCCAGTCTCTCTTTTTCTAAACAAAACATATCGTGTTTCAAACAAAGACATTCTATTCTCAACTACCGAAAACTCAAAAACTCAAAAAATACGTCTGATAATGTAATTTTCTGATCTTTTCAAGCCTCTGTCATCATACTTTTCTTTTAATTCTCCAGCGGACAATCAACTCCGTCCACCGTTGCATGCAGGATTGCAACATTTTGTTCCTGCAGTTTTGCAACTTCGCCGCGCAAGCTTAGTAATCCTTGGATAGCAACCAGCAATACTCTCTACCGTATATAACCCGCTATTTTCCGAATGATCCACGCCAATAATTTTGGTAAATTTTATATAAATATCACAAACCTTCATTTATCATGCCTTCGCTTGAACTTCCCAAGGCCAAATCCGGAAATTCTGCTCCCTACAAACTCGCAGCGGATCTTGCATATGAGTACCCACTTCCTGAAGGAGTCGTCGGGTCTGCGGTGGAACTCTCGGAAAAAACACCCAAGATTTTCCACCCCTTGAAAATCAGAGGCATGGTTTTGCCAAACAGAATCGGCGTGGCGCCCATGTGCCAGTATGCAGGCGAAAACGGTGTTCCCACCGACTACCATAAAATCCACTATGGCGCGTTGGCCCTCAGAGGTCCCGGCTTGATCACAATTGAAGCCACTGCCATCACTGAAAACGCGGGCGTTTCTCCTGCAGATATCGGGCTCTGGAACGACGCCCAGGAGGCCAAGTTCAAGGAGATTGCTGCCTTTGCCCATGCGAATTCGGCCAAGATCGGCATCCAGCTCGCACATGCAGGACGTAAGGCGATGGGCGCCCCGCCATTTGTGGCCCTCGAGGGCTGGGATCCCCGGGGAAAAAAGGATAATGTCGTGGGCCCATCTGCAGTACCGTTCAGAAAGAACGGCGAGTACCCAGTTCCCCGGGAATTGGAGATTTCAGAGATCAAAGAGTTGGTGAAGAAGTGGGGGGAGTCTGCGAGGCGCGCGGTGCATGCAGGATTGGACTTTGTCGAGATCCATGCTGCACATGGCTACTTATTGAATTCGTTCATGTCGGCCCATTCCAATAAAAGAACCGACGAGTACGGAGGGTCTTTTGAAAACCGAATCAGATTCCTTTTGGAGGTCATCGACTCTGTGCGGGCCTCTGTGCCGGAAGACTACCCTGTGTTTTTGCGGTGGAGTGGTTCTGACATGCACCCCTCTAATCCGGACGCGTGGGGGCCTGCAGACTCGGTGAAATTGGCACCCATTGTGGTGGCAAAAGGCATCGATTTGCTTGATATCTCGGGCGGAGGAAACGACTCCAATGCAGACAGAAACCCGATCAATTTCGGAATGTTCATGGAGGTTTCACAGCCGGTCAAGAAGGCCGTGGGGGAGACAGTGTTGGTTTCGGGTGTGGGCAAATTGCACGATCCAGTAAAAGTAAATGAACTTGTGGAAAATGGCGAGATCGACTTTGCGTTTGTGGGGGCACCGTTCATGGTGAATCCAGGATTAGTGTTTGACTGGGCCAAGGCTCTCAATGTCGAAATCCACCACTCTCCCTCTCTCTGGCCGGTCAGACCAAAGTATAGGGAAATGGTGCAGTATATTCAAGACGTGAATGAGAAGAATGAGAGGGAGGAAAAGGTGCAGGAGAAGTAAGGCGAGGGTCATCGAAAGATCACGATTTTAGAAGAAGAGTATAGAGTGTGGGTTGTACAATGAACGGAGGATTTTTGAAACATCACAGTTGTAGAAATAGAGTGTGGAGTATGGGTTGTGTAATGAACGAATAAGATGGATTGAATCTACGGGCTTTGCTAGTGTCATCTGTTTAGATCTTCTCTTTTAAATTATCTATTTTGGATCATTCATTTTGGATCTTCTTTTGGATCTTCTTTTGGATCTTCTTTTAGATCTTCTCTTTCAGATCTTCTTTTTTGGTGATCTCTTTTCGAACATCATCTCTTCTTGATAGTTTCTTTTAGATAGTCTCTTTGAAATCAAATCTTCTAAATAGTTACGCCTCTCCGTTTTGGCCTAGTGGTCAAAGCCTTCGCCCGGTACTGTTGCCGGTCACAAGGTCGCGGGTTCGAATCCCGCGGGCGGATTGGTGATCAGACAGTTGCTCATCAGTACAATGAAATGTACATCATACCAATGGTTGGTTTCACCTTCCACACTCCTGGTTTATTCGAGGTTTTTAGCTGTATAGTTTTCCTTTAATAAATGAATCTTCCAAAAAAAAAAAGGCTACGTCTTATATAAAATGAAGCTGTCTTGATGAATCTTCCTTTCAGGGGATGTCGAGATATTCTATACTTAAGGAGGAAGAGAGGAAATATAATTTTGCAGCATTGGTCGCTTAATAGCTTAATGCCCATAGGAAATGTGACAGTTTGGATCTCAAAAAAAGAACCAAAACCAAAACCATAAACGTGGGGATCTAGTTTCAACCAACAAGACTAGAGATATCGACCATTTTTTTGAGTTCTGGAAGTCAAAAAGGGCTGAAATTCAAACCCAAAAGAAAGACATATGGAACTTGGGAGAGGTCTGGAATACCAGTTCAATATACGATATGAATCGCTAACTCGGAGTTCATTAAAAGAAATCTGACGAGAATATTTAGTTTTTTTTTCAACTTTCGTTTCAAACATCACTTGCTGGTTTCTGGATATCCACTCTCTCGTGATGGAAAGTGAGGATGGATGGAACTATACTGAACATTACTGGCAAATACTCAAAAACACCTCAAAATGAATAAGGGTTGTTGGGGGGATCAAATGAAGAAAGCTTATGTATATTGTGGATGCCATGGGTGGACTCTTTTCTTGCTTCTGTGTTCGATTTTTGTGATTTCTCTCTCGTTTTTTTTTTGTCTGTCTTTTGTTAATTCAACAAATTGAATAGATATTTTCTCTATCTCTCTATACTTAGATGATCGTGAGAGTAAATGTGACAGCAAGAGATATCAGAATCTTTCTGTGAAGAACCGTTGATTTCGAGTTGCTTACTTTTTCAATTTTTTATGCTTGCCAAAAGGCAATCTCACTACAGGAAGCTTTCTTGTTGCCATTATCGAGAAAGCATTCAAGAAAACATTCATGAAACATTTATGGAAACCATATGTGCATTCAGATGAATTAGTGTCTATTCGTTGATTTTCCCCTGTGCCCACTCCTTGGAAAAGAGAGCGGGATCCTCGTCCACATCTTCATCCTCGTTCTCGTTTTCTAGCACTTCTCCCTTCCTCCCCTCTCCTACCTCTTTATCCATTATTTCCTCCTCCTTTTCTTTCTTCCCCTCCTTCCCCTCCTTCTCCTCCTTCTCCTCCTTCTCCTCCTTCACCCCCTCTTGTTCTTTCTTTCCCTCCATTTCCCTCTCCATATAACCGTCCTCGTCATCCTCATAGATCTCCGCCATTCTTAGCCTGTCCTCGGCCACTTTTCCATAATACTGACAGAACCTATGCGACTCGTCCATCGCACACACGATGTTGTCATATCTGGGAGGAACATGCATGCCGGTTTTCGCCTGTATACAGCGCACCGCCGTCTGCAACTCCTTCTGGTCATTCACAGGGGGTAAAAAGAGCGTCTTATCCGGTAGATTCATAAGCATTTCAATGAGCCCGTGGATGTGGACCACGTCCACCGTGCAGTCGGACACAGAGAGTGCAAGCGTCAAGAAATCGTGGGTTTTCCAGCCAGAGTCCGTTTTTTTGACGCTGTGTGCCGTCCAGCCGGAAATCCCGTTGGGAATGATGGCATTTGTGCCCTCACACACATCGAGGGGGCGGAGGGGGTCCCATGGAATGACATCCACGTTGAGAGATGTAAACGACGACACGTGGGTGAGCCTGTATCTGTGTTTCATTATTTTTCCGTCTTTTTCATCTTTTCCATCTCCTCCATCTTCGATATCAGTATCCCTTATCAAAACCACCAAGTTGGGCCGGTAGAACTCCTTGCCACACCCACACTTATGGAGGTGTGCGCGTGCAAAGCCCACCCAGATCTCCCTGTTAGGAGGCATCATCTGCGCAAGAAAGGTTTTGTATATTTCTGGGTTATCGAGCTCAAAATTCCTAAAATTCCTCAAATTTTTCGTAATGACCTCGTTCAAACTGACCAACGGGGTCCCGCCCCGGAGAGGCCCGATGTCGGTGGTCACCTTCAACTTCCGGTCGACCGAGTACGTGAAGCTACACTTCCCGGTTTCACTGGTGAACTCACACTTGAGGATCTGGAGGTGCGCCCACCGGTACACAAAGTAGAGGTACTTGTCGTGAATTGATTCGACGGGGGTGTCACGTGATTCCCGTAACGACGGGCTCATGAACGGCGTCCAGTTCTTTTGGATGCCCTCACGCCTGGTGTTTTTGATCTGGAGTTCCCGCACTCGGTTGTATATTTGGGTATCAAACAGCTCGTTTTTCTCGTCCTCAATTGCAAATTTTCCCTTTTGAAATTGCCACGGCCAGCTCACAAACATCGACCGGAAGAACTTGGGCTCCTTGCGCATGTCGTCCTCGTCGTCGTCCACCAAAATGTGTTTTCTGTGCTCGCTGTTGTATATAATGAGCGGTTCGTCGTACCCGGCCTCGTTTTTCACCAAAATCACCCGGGCATCTTCGGGTCCAAGGTACTTGCGCCCGGGGTCCTCATAATCGTGAAAAAACGGGACTGGAAGAAGCCCGGGGTAGTGGGAGATCGTATAATTCGTGCCTTTAACAGAGAAGAATCTGTCGTCTTTTAGGCCATTTGTCGGCACAACCAACGCCACATCTTGCACCTCGTTCCAGTGCACGTCGTAGAGCTGCAGATACACAAACGAAAACTGGGGATTGTTGCGCAGTCCGTCGGGACTATATGCCAATCGAGAGACCATCAAGTGGTACCCGTACTCTTTCAAAAACACCGAGGACCCCGCCATGTTGAACCAGTACTCGGCGACGGCGTTCTGCTCGACCTGGAGCCGCATCTGGGGGTCGAGGTAGTGCTTCAATTCCTGCAAATAGGCGTCTTTGCCCCGATCGATCTCTAAAATGAGCCGCGTCACTACAAGTGTCAAGTCCGTGTTGAGGTTCCGCCTCGGCGACACCGCCACCGACGCGTTCGACACCAACGCCTCGCCACACCTGTCCAAGTCGAGATTTATATCGTTTTCGAAGCCAAATACGCGAAAAAGGGGCCTCGCCCACCCTTTAGACCGAAAATTAGCACTCTCCAGCGCGTTTTTCGGCTTTAAGAGCCTCAGGTACCGAATCCCACTGGCCCGGAACGCGGCGTGGGTCTTGATCAAGTGCCTTTTATTGATATCCCGGGGAAAACTACGAGGAAACTGGAGCCTGGCACTCGATCCATCCGTGTGTGTGCCCAGATATAGCGGCATGTGGAGGCCTCTACTATGGTGGCGCAACTCCGAGTAGAGGAACGTGAGCGCAAGCACGAAGCACGCGATGCTGAGCACGTACCGCTGCCTCTGTTTCGCCATGTTCAGAATGTGTAAAAAGGTGGAAAAAGCGTGGGGAAAGGTGGACTAATGGTGGGATAAGGTGGACTAATGGTGAGATGGGGCCGAGTGTATATACCAGATGCGAGATCCGAGGGGAGATCTGTGTGGGGCACACGCGTCTCAGTGCTCACACATTGATGGTTCTGGCCCCTGGGGTTGTATGCATGATATTGTCTTCCATTGAGAGATGTGTAGTGGTGTATTAGAGAATAGGAAATAGTGTGGGTGGAGTGTGGAATATTTGTGGCCAATGTGTGATTACTGTTTTTTTTCTCTCACTCTATTTTATTCGTCTTTTTATTTTTTTAGATGGATTGTGACATGGCATTTCTGGGTGATCAACTAGCTCATAACATGTGAGCGACTCACACCGTTATCTGTCAGCAAGATGTAACAGAAATATGCGCGAATGCGGTCCTCTTTTTTTTTATAGGTGGTTTTCTTTTGGTAGATACAACCTCAAACCATGGGGAAATTTATGTTTTCAACTTTGAATAATGATGAAGGTCTAGAAAAGTAATTCGAGTCATTTCATGGAGAAAAAAAAATGAAAAGTGGGGGAGTATCTAGTTATAACATTTTCATCTCACACTGATATCATACTGACGCTTTCCCTCGTAGTTCATGGTAAATTAGGTATCAGCATTTAACAATCTCCACTCTCAATACCAAATCCTTTACCACTCAGGCTTCTGAAAAATTTATCTTGGTTCGTAAGGTCCTGAGTAAGAAACCGGTCATTGTTATTTTATGGAGAATGGGGCAGATTGTTGAAAAGAGAAAGAGAAGAGAGAAAAAGAGACAACTGAATCGAACCCGCACCATTTTCAATGACCGTGTAAAGATCAAGAGTCAAACTCTGCTGTTTCTTGTAATACAAGAAACACTCTCAATGATTAACTTTCAATACATAGTTGAGGGTCAGGTTTGAATCATCATAGGTGATTCGTGAAATGTGGCCTCGAAATGAGTCAGAGGCTTTTTGTATAGCTGTACAGTTTTTGGGCTTAGAAGGTAACTTTTGGGCTCCCCTGTAATCAATGAAATTATCAAAAAAAAAAAAAGAAAAATCTTAAACAATCTTAAAACTTTATCTCAAGCATGTATCTTAACCATGTATCTTAAACATGTCTGATCCCATAATAAGCGTAGTTGCATGTGGGTGTGACCTTCATGTAATCATTTACAACTGCAACTTCTTGGCAACACTGTTTTTAAGAGAAAAATGTTTCAAAAAAAGCTGAAGCCAGATATCTCGTAAAAAACACATTTGATCAATTGAATGGGAGAGGTGTATAAGAATAAAGCAAGACCCACCGATTGGGCCAAGGTGCTTTAAAGATATGGTCTGTAAGTTATATATGATGTTTGATAAAAAGCTCTGATTTTCATCGCCCCCTCTATAGGCTCATGAAAGGAAAAATATATACCCATCAGAATCTGATCAGCCTTCAGCTTCTAATCTGAACAAGTATCAGTTTATACTTCTTCATCGGGACATATATTTCGGAACCTGTGCCAAGATATATACTCAGACAACACTAACCACCAAACGTTTCTTAAATGCTTTTGTGATGAGGAATTCATGATATACGTGGAGAAGAGATCGAAGTGAATTCCTGGAAAAAATCATATATTTCTTTCTTTTTTTAACTATTTATGGGTATCTTCGTTTGGTGCTCACTCTTTAAGTGATTTCTTCCCTTGGCAACGAAATCGGCGCTCACCATTCATGGGTATCTTCCTTTGGTGCTATATGTCTAGGCCCTTGAGCATGTCGCTCGCGGTCATGATTCTGTACTCCTCGCCGTCGTAGTCCTCCGCACGTCCTGACTCCAGAGGGCTCAGAGAGGAGGGGCTCGTTTCCGTGCTCTTCTCGACAAGCCCGTCGTCGAGGTCCAAGTCGTCGTCGTCGACCTCCTCCGCCTCCTCGAAGTCATCCTGTAAGTCGTCGTCGATTTCCTCGTCTTCTTGATCAACCTCGTCTTCTTCATCAATCTCTTCGTTTTCGTCAACCTCTTCTTCATCATTTTCCTGGTCAACTTCTTCATCATTATCCTGGTCGACTTCCTGGTCGGCTTCCTGGTCAACAATATGCTCCTCTTCATCAACATCCTCCTCCTCTTCTTCTTCTTCCTCAAGATCATCCTCTTCGTCATCTTCATCCTCCTCTTCATCTTCATCTTCTTCATCATCGTCGTAGTCATCCTCATCATCTTCATCATCTTCCTCCTCGTCCTCATCTTCTCCATCATGGTAATCGTCATCGGTATAATCGTCATCATCGTCCGTCTCGTCTATGGTGTCATCTGCCCCTAAACTCGCAGAGCCAGGCACGGTTTCCGGCCCCAATCTCAACGGCGACTTCATCGGCTTAGGCGCTGCGGAGGAGTTGCTGCCGATCATGAAATTCTTCAATGGCGACGTGAACGACGCGGAAATCGGCCTTTCCCTTTTAGGGCTGGTGTTTTCTTCAGTAGAAGAAGCCAGGGAGAGTATTCTAGGAGAGAGAGGTGGAGAAGAGGAAGGGGGCTTGGTTTTTGGGGATGGAGGGCCGGATTTCAATGACCGGGAGTCGCCGGAACCCCCTGAAACCCCTGAAACCCCTGACTCATCGTCCGAATCGCTCGAATCGCTCAAGTTCGGAACGGGATCTCGCCAGTAGTTCAAATCCGTATACCTCTCATCCTCACGCATGGGAATGTCGCCCAGATGCATGCTCCGGGGCAGCCCGGGACACATGGGCAGGCGGGGCGACCCGGGGCTCGCCGGCATGTTGCCATAGTCCCCCGACTCCACATCTCCGTCTTTACTGTGCATGTACTCGTCAAGTTGGTTCTGGTTCCAGCCGTGACTAAAGTCAGAAATGTGTTTGAGAGGCGGGAAAAACTGGTCGATCAACTCGCCGATGTGGAGGTACGACAGCTTGTAGCCTGCAAGCTCGAGAAGCTCCATGTGCACCTCTCCGTTGGGGTTGATGGTGAAGATTCTGTGGGAGGGAATCGTCACGCTACGGTAACTAATCGCATCGGTGATTCTGTTGCCAAAACCAGCGTAGAACGGCGTGAGCTCGTCGTCGAGATCGTCGCCTGCATGGAAAGCAGACGCAGAAAAGAAAAGGCTCTTGATATCTCGGAGACACGCCATCTTGAACACCTCGGGTTTTTTGAGGATGATTTCTCGCCGGAGCGCGGCCATCGTCCTATCGGGGGACAAGATCACGGGGCCTTTCGGGAGCCGCATGCCGTCCTGCAAAATACTATCTAGATACTGTCTGGTGGTGTCTGCCTGGCCCACAGACCGCGCAGTCAAGTACATGATGTTGTACCCATTACGTGTGATATCCTGAAACAAGCCTGCGACACCGGGGTGCGTCCAGTCGCGGCCAAACATGTTCAACACGTGACCGAGTGCATCCGATTTCGTGATGGTGCCGTCGATGTCGGAAATGACGATCGGCACGTCGGACTTCCACAAGTAGAGGTCCGCGTCGACCTGCAGGCCGCCCTGCAGCAGCCGGAACACCACCTGGTTGCGGCCGTACTGGAGCTGGAGGCCAAGGAGCTGTTCGGACGTGAGGCGGAGCGTTTTGATGTACGTTTTGTCCTGCAGGGAGGAGTCCACAAGGGGCGACAGGGCGAGGTTTTGGGACGTTTCAGGCGTGAGCCCCGGGGAGACGTCTGAGGGGTTGTTCCCTGGAAGATTATCCAGATTGTCCCCCTGAATGTCCCCCACATTGTCCCCCACATTGTCCCCCAGAATCATACCCAGATTTTCACTCTGGTCTCCACCCACACTGTCCCCCGGAATCCGGGTCTGTTCCAGGGGGATCGTCAAGTCGGCCAGGGGCATCGCGAGGTCCGCGTCCGCGTCCTCGAACTCCGTGTCGTCATATAAGATCCGAATCAGCCCATCCTCATTTTTCCTTACCCGGCTATGCAAGAGCCGCGTTTCCAGCCGCGGGTCGTCCTTCAGCATGTGCCCGAGCCACTCGCGCCCGTGCAACACCAGGTGCATTTCCTTGAGGAAGATCTCGTGCACGAGCTTGTCGGAAGACGCGATGTTTTTCTGCAGGTTGGGCTTATACCCGTCCATGTCGAGGATGACATCACCGTTGACGTCGATCTTCAGCGGAATGTTGAGGTCCTGCGTGATGCGCTTGACCTTCTCGAACGTGAGCCGCAGCACGGGCGGAACTGTCTCGTGGCTGTTCTTGGATGTTTCTTCGGTTTGCTCAAATTTGTCTATGGCGTCGTTTTTGTCGCTTTTTCCGAACTTTCCGGTGAACCCTTCGGGTCCCCGGGGATCCAGGGGCGGCGGAGACAAGTCCTTGAGCTGGATCTTCTTTTCCAAGTCCTTGTGGGTCATTTTGAGGTCGTGGTTGAGGTCAAGCAACTCTGGCTCATTTGTATGGCCTAGGCCGCCCAGAACGTCGTTTTCGGCCCGATTTTCGCCGGGTTTTTCGTCCTGCTCGGCCCCGGGGCTCTCCGGGCTCATGGGCGGCGACCCCAGCGCGCTGATCACGGGCGACGTCACGAGCAGCAGCAGCAAATCGGCCGAGTCGGTCTCAAACACGAAAAACGCCTCGCCACCCTCGCCAAGCTTCATCGGAAGCGCGGTTTTTTCGCCATTCACGTACACGTCGATTTTCTTCTGCGACGGCTTGATGATGCGGAACTTGCCGAACCGCACGTGCCACGGCGAACAGTGGAGAGTGCCGTCCAGATGTTCAATCACAATGATATCGATGGCCCCGGAAAGCGTCGCCGGGTTGAGCGAGTTCCACTGGTTGTACACATAGTCGCCCACCTTGCCCACGTACTGCATCTTGGCTACGGGGTGGATATGTTAAGTAGGGGTGTTTTGGCGGAAATCGGCGGGTATTGTGGAGGTATGGTGAGGATTGGAGATCGTATGGAGTTGAGTGAGCAAGCGCGTGCGGAGTGCACATAGGTGTGTGGGCGTGCACATAGGTTCACAGGAGTGTATATAAGAGTCAAGGAGTGCGTATACTGTGCTGGTACTGCATACAGGTATCGGGGACAGGGAGGACATAGGGCCGGAGGGGAAGGGAGGGATATATGGTTTTTGGTAAATACGTTTATTAAGGGAAAACTACACAGCTGAAACCTCAAAGTGTTGATGAGTTGGGAGTGTGGAAGGTGGAAACTACCCTTTGATGTGTTGTACATTTCATTGTGCGTTGAGCAACTGTCTGATCAGTGATTACCAATCCGCCCGTGGTGTTCGAACTCTTCCATGGTCTTGAGTATATTTTTTCTTATTATTATTGTGTTTTTTATTTCTTTGGGTCTTGGATAATGTGGCCTTTTTTGTTGTGTTCGAAGTGTTTGAAGTGTTGGAAGTGTTCGAGATGTAAGATCTTTGCTAGGTTATTACAGTGGGTGATTCTTTTTTTATTTTTATTTTGAAATGAATGCTCGGGTTGGGATCTCGAAATAAATACAGGTTTTGTGTGTATTCTTCTTATTGTTATGGTTATTGTTATTGTTGTGTTTTTGTTTTTGTTTTGTTGTACAGTTTTGGGGCTCACAAGGTATCTTTCAAGATCTCCTTTACTCAATGGACTTACCAAAAAAAAGAAAAAATGCGGGGTGAAGATTCACATAGTTATGTGTAGAAAATATGTCACTAGGTCAACGGTACGTTTCGTTCTGGGATCATTGGAATGTGTGATAAATCTTTTTTATCAAAGCAGAAAAGAATTGAACAAAAAAAGAGAAAGAAAGAAGGAAGGAGAAGCT
>JAJMCI010000425.1:0-11654 GCA_030565705.1 Metschnikowia baotianmanensis | reverse complement strand
ATCCCATCCCATCCCATCCCACGTCACGTCACGTGACCCGCGCCGCGGCCCACCGTCGTCTCAAGACTCAGCTCTAACTTCTCACTTCTCGCCGCGAATAATCGTCCTACAATCTACGCCAGTCTCCAATCTACCCTACATTGGCATCTATCGTAATAGCTGCAAAATACAACGACATCCCGGCCAAAACACACGAATTATAAAGCTTTTCATAATCATTTTATTGCTCTGAAAAAAAAAACCTTTTCTCTTTTCCCCGACCTATTTTCTCCGCTCCGTTCCACCCACAATGCCCGAGTTCGACGATGTCATCCAGCCTCCACACTACCGGCTGCAGCTAGACTACAATCCCATGTCCAGCATCGAAAGATACACGGTTCTTCTAAAAGACGGCGAGACCACCGCGACGATTTACCCCTTGCAAAACACCGACGACCTCCCGCCGGGCCTCCTTGCGTTTTTGTGCGACGAGTTCAACATCGAGATCGAACGCGGCGATACGTTTTCGTTCTTCGATACTTTGCACATCGAGTCGTTCCAGAACTACTGGTTCGGCGCATTTGCAGGAGTGATGGTGTTGGGCGACTCGCCGAGCCTCGAAGGGCCGAAACACTGGGAAAAAGAGTGTTTGGGCACGTTCTGCGTGAAACCCAACTACCCTGGCCGCTCTTCTCATATATGTACCGCCAGTTTTCTTGTGAATGCCGGAATAAGGGGCAAGGGCATCGGCCGGACCCTCACGGACTGTTTTTTGCAATGGGCGCCCCGCCTCGGGTACACCTACTGCGTGTTCAACCTTGTTTTCGAGACAAATGTAGCTGCGAGAAGTATCTGGGAACTGCTCAACTTCAAACGCATCGGGCGCATCAAACTGGCCGGAATCTTGAAGGGGCACGACACCGCGGTGGACGCGTTGATCTACGGGCGCGAGCTCGTCGCCATAGCAGATTCCACGCTCGGGGCGTACCGGTTCGACAAGATCAAGTACTACCTCGAAACAGGGAAGTACCCCGCGATGGCGGACCGCCAGGAGAAGCTGCGGCTCCGGTCGCTGGCGTCGCATTACCGTTTGGAGTACGGGAAACTCATGTTGCGCGATCGGGAGGTTGTTAGTGATCCCGTGAGACAGCTCCAGATATGCACGGAACTCCATCTTTCGAACCACGGAGGGATCAACAAAACCACGTCCGCTGTCTCTGAAAAGTACCACTGGACACGCATTAAAGACACGGTGCTGGCGGCGATCAAAAACTGCGCCACGTGCCGGGAACTGGCCAAGGAGGACGCGCTTCCTAAGAAAGATAGTGTGAAAAGAGCTGGGGATGGAAGTAAGGTGGGGGGCGATATGCTAGGCCCCGTGCTTTCTCATCAAGGCCAACATCACCAGAACCATCCACATCACCATCAACACCCTCATCAACACCCTCATCAACATTCTCATCAACATTCTCATCACCAGCAGCATCATCAAACCGACGTAGACGATATGGGTGTGGGCGATCTCCACGACCTCCCGTCACGTGAATCCGACGCGTTGCTCGGCGCAGACCTCTCGAATCTTGATGACGGGCTCATTGCCGTCGTAGAAGCCGCACAGAAACGCCAGAAAACCAGTGAAGGGAGAAATTCAGCAGCTCTTAGAACACATACGAGTGGACCTCTGCAATCGTATGCCGCAGTTGCTGCAGCGGCCGTGGCCAACCCCAACGACCCGTTCTACGCCGGCGATTACCTGCATCATGCATTCACTAACAAGTACGGAACTAGCAAACGACATGATCCGAGGGAAGATGATCGGCACGATCCTCGGCACGACCCTCGACTAGATTCGAGACTAGATTCGAGGCTAGATTCAAGGCTAGATTCGAGGCTAGATTCGACTCTAGATTCGACTCTTGAGTCGCTGCATGACCACCGCCACGATAACGTGCCTGTAGACCCCGACGTTTCTGCCTTCGACCATACGGTGAACGCCGGAGGCGACGAGATCGAAATTGCACGTGTGCTCATGCAGTCCAACGAGGTCGACCACGATTCAGGGTCTCACTCCTCGGAACAGCAGGAGAAGCAGTCGGAGACCGACCGGAGCGACGAGGCGAACTTGTTTTTCAAGGATGGGTGAGAGGGAAAGGAGGAGGAGAAAAAGGAGTGCGCTTCTGTTTCGCATCCCTCTCATGAATTGGGAAATTGCAGATGTGAGTGTGGGACCTGACAGTTACTTCAAGAAGCTGTTAGTTCAAGTGCATGTTAGTTCAAGCAACTGTTAGTCCAGCACATGTTAGTCCAGCTCATGTGTAAACTCGGCGCAGAACGATTTACATGTTGCTGCCATATCCGGTCTGTTCCCCAAAGGTGAATGACCGACTCTGCCGCCTCTTTACACACTCTTTACACACATATTCACTCCTTTATTATGCATACATACTCACTTTCCCGTTACGCATACATACTCACTCTCTTATTATACATGCAATACTACCATACAAAAAGTGGGAACATTCTAGTCATCAACCCTTTGTCTACCACTTCTGCCTACCACTTCTGCCTACGACTTCTTTAATAATGACGTTTAATAGATATCTATATATATAATTCTTTTTTTTTTGTCTGCTTCAGTGTAATTGAAAGAGTTTATAGTGGAACGCAGCCACAGCGAACTCGCACCTGAGCACCGTCATTCCCCCAAACGAGCGGTGTCTGTGTATCCCAGCTCAGCCCCTGGCTGCATTCATGCTGTTCCCCCGGGAGGCATGCTTCTTAGAAGTCGACGCCGATCACCATGGCCAACAAGGCCATTCTGATGTACAAGCCGTATCTCATCTGTCTGAAGTACGCCGCTCTCTGGTCGAAGTCGACCTCCTCCTTGACCTCGGACGTTCTAGGCAAGGGGTGCATCACACACATGTGCTGCTTGGCGTGGGACAAGATCCGGTTGTCGACGACGTAGGTGTCCTTCAATCTCAAGTAGGTGTCCCTGTTCTCGAATCTCTCCTCCTGCACTCTGGTGCAGTACAAGACATCGGACTTGGCGATGATCTCGGGCGTCAACTCCTCGGTCTCGGACACCAACATGTGGTTTTCCTCCAACATCTGCTTGATGGACGAGGGCAACGCCAACTCCTTGGGCGACACCAACTGCACACGCACCTGGTAGTGGCGCAACAAGTACAACAACGAGTGCACGGGTCTGCCGTACTTCAAGTCGCCCATGAACGTCACGGTGATGCCGTTCACGGTACCCAACTCCTCTCTGATGGTGAACAAGTCCAACAACGCCTGCGTGGGGTGCTCCTTGCTGCCGTTGCCTCCGTTGATGATAGGCACGGGCGAGTACTTGGCGGCGATCTCCGCAGACTCCTCGGAGGGGTGTCTCAACACAATGGCGTCCGAGTAGCACGCCAACGACCGGATGGTGTCCTGCAAGGTCTCGCCCTTCTTGACGGACGACGAGTCCGCGGCAACGGCAACAACGCGACCACCCAACCTCTGCATGGCGGCATCGAACGACGACGACGTTCTGGTCGAGGGCTCGTAGAACATCGTGGCCAACAACCGGCCCTTCAACAAGTCCAACACGCCCTGTCTCTCGACGCCCAACCTCATCTCCTGCGCCACGGTGAACAACGCGTGCATGTCGGACCGCGTGAAGTCCTTCACAGACAACACGGAGTTTCTCAAGAAGGTGTTGTTCTTTCTGATGTAGTTGACAAGCGCATCGCCTTCGGACAAGTTGGCCGGTGGCTGCGACACCAACCCGGACCCCAACTTCTCCAACACGTCCTGCTGCGACACCTCGCGCTCCTCCTTCAAGAACGAAGGACGACGGCCTTCTCCGAAAGACACTCTGCTCTTTCTGCGCTTGCCCACACTGGGCGAAGGTGGCACGCCGGCCACAGACCCGAATCTGTCCTTGGCCTGGGCGCCGTTCTGGCCAGACGCGCTGCTAGGCAAGATCACGGTGTCCAAGCACACGGTCTCGCCATGGTGCGACACTCTCTCGACGTAGCCTCTCAACGCGACCTTCTTGAACACCGTGGCCGCGAAGTCGTCGCCCTTATACACTCTGTCGATGTCGACGTCCACGGCCGCGTCCTGTTTTGGAATGTTGAAGATCTGCGTGGGGTTGGTGGAGAAGCGCGCGACAATGTCGGCGACAGTGAGCTTGCCCTCCTTCACGGCAGAAATCAACAAGGGCAACGTCTCCTTGGAGCCCATGCCAGGCACGATGTCGAAGCCGAGCCCCTTGGCAACCAAGTATGGCGTGGCGCCGATGGTGAAACAGTCGATGTGCTCCAACGAGCTCCACAACGCGGCCTGGTCCTTCTCAGTGGGCAAGAAGGTGAACTGCGCGTAGTCGGCCTGCGAGAGGAACAACGAGAACACCGTCACGTCGCACGTGACCTGCAAGCCTCTCAGCTTGGCCATCTTGATCAAGTCCAAGTCTGCGGCAGAAGAAACGCCCGTGATGTGGATCGAGCGCTGGTGCAAGGACGCCAACAACAACACAGATGCCAAGTCCGTGGCCTTCGCGTCGGTGATGATGGGCTTGTTTGTGGGCCATGCGGCAAACTGGGCCGAGATCGACGCCACGTTGGAGTCCACCAAGTCGTTGTATGGCAAGTACAATGCACCGGCAGAGGCGGCAGTCGAGGCGACCTCGTCGGCGTTCGACTCGGACCCGGCAACGTACACAGAGAAGTCGGTGTATGCAGACTCAGAGGCAGCACCAATGGCCTCCTCCAAGGTAGCAGCGTCATCAATAGAGCCACTGGCCAAAGTCTGAGGCAAGAACGCGTTGAAGGTGAAGCCTGCAGACAAGGCCGTCTTGGTGGTGGCCTCGAAGTCGTCCAAGGATGGAACAAACGCCGAAATGTTCACCAAGCCAGGCAACGAGTTGGTGGAGTGCGACGTCTGGGCATCGTTGTTGGAGATCTCCATGTTTGGTGCTCTGGAAAGCGCCTCGATCAACAACTTGGCACACTTGACGTTGGTCACCAAGGGCACCGAGTAGTCCACGGCCATACGACGCGACTCGTAACCCTTGGACATGTAGTTGGCCGGACGGCGGAATCTGTTGGCCGAGGGCAAGTTGATGTACAAGTCGATCAAGTTCTTGGCCAAGTGCTGCGTCAACGAGTACTCCGACTTCTGGTCCTCCTCCTTGCTCAAGACCTCCAAGTAGTGCACGGGGACGCCGTGCTCCTTGATGAAGTCGGCGGTTCCGGCGGTGGCAAACAACTTGTAGCCCATCTCGTGCAACTTCTTGATCGCAGGCAACAACTCCTGTTTCTCCTTGAACGAGCCGATCGAGAACAAGATGTTCTTCTTGGGCAACTTGAACCCGGTCGAGATCAACGACTTCAAGTACGCCTCGTACTTGTTTCTGCCGAACGTGGCGACCTCTCCGGTCGACGCCATCTCCACACCCAAGATCGGGTCGGCGCCGGCCAATCTGGAGAACGAGAACTGCGGCACCTTGACGGCACAGTAGTTCTCGGGCAACTTCTCGCCGGGGTATGGCGTCACGGGAATGTCCATGATCGCCTTGGTGGCCATTTCAATCAAGTCCGTGCCCACGACCTTGGAGATGAAGGGGAACGACCGCGACGCACGCACGTTACACTCGATGACCTTGATGTCGTTGTCCTTGGCAATGAACTGGATGTTGTAAGGGCCGGTGATGTCCAACGCCTTTCCGATCTTGGCGGTGGCCTCGACGATTCTTCTCACGGTCTCGGGGTCCAAGTCCTGCGGCGGCACAATGAGCGTGGCGTCTCCGGAGTGCACACCGGCGTTCTCCACGTGCTCGGACACAACGTGCATGATCATCTTGCCGTCCTTGGCCACCGCGTCCATCTCGATCTCCTTGGCGTTCTCGATGTACTTGGTGATGACCACGGGGTAGTCGGGCGACACGTCCACGGCCTGCGACAAGTACGACGCCAAGTCGGCCTTCGAGTAGACGGTGTTCATCGCGGCTCCAGACAACACGTACGAAGGACGCACCAACACGGGGAACGTGACCTCGTCGGCAAACTGCTCGGCCTCCTCGTACGACGTCAACTCCTTCCATGCAGGTTGGTCGACGCCGATGCGGTCCAACATTCTCGAGAACTTGTATCTGTTCTCGGCAGAGTCGATCATCTCGGGAGAAGTGCCAAAAATCTTGACGTTCTGACGGTGCAAGGTCAACGCAATGTTGTTGGAGGTTTGCCCACCCATGGAGATGATCACACCGGCAGAGTTCTCCAAGTCGTAGATGTCCAAGACCCTCTCCAAGTTGATTGTCTCAAAGTACAATCTGTCGGCCTCGTCGTAGTCGGTGGACACGGTCTCGGGGTTGTAGTTGATCATGATCGTCTTGAACTTGTTCTCTCTCAACGTTCTGATGGCTCTGACAGCACACCAGTCGAACTCCACGGAAGATCCAATTCTGTAGACACCCGATCCCAACACAATCACACCATGGTCATCGAAAGTGACATCCGAAGAGTCGGCGTTGTACGTCACGTACAAGTAGTTGGTGAACGCGGGGAACTCGGCCGCAACGGTATCGATCTGCTTGACAAATGGCACCACACCGGCCTCCTTTCTCAATCTCCGGATGGCGACCTCGTTGGAGCCCAAGAACTTGGCAATCTGTCTGTCCTCGAAGCCCAACTGCTTGGCCTGTCTCAATACGGGGATGGGGAGGTTCTCCTTGACGCCGTAGCCGGCGATCTTGTTGCCGAACTTGATCAAGCCGTCCAACTTGTTCAAGAACCACTTGTCGATGTTGGTCAACTTCCACACCTTGTCGACCGAGTACCCGTCGGACAACGCGTTGGCCACCGCAAACAAGCGCTGGTCGGAGGGCGTCTGCAACTCGGTGTCGATGTCAATGGACATGAGCGCGTTGGTCTTGTTGAAGCCCAAGTTCTGGTAGTCCACGGACCGGATGGCCTTCTGGATGGCCTCCTCGAAGGTCCTGCCGATCGACATGACCTCTCCCACGGACTTCATCGACGACGACAACAACGACGACACTCTGGTAAACTTCTTCAAGTCCCATCTGGGGATCTTCACCACCACGTAGTCCAACGAGGGCTCGAAACACGCGCACGTGGACTTGGTCACGGAGTTCTTGATCTCGTTCAACGGGATGTTCAACCCCAACTTGGCCGCAGTGTATGCCAATGGGTAACCCGTGGCCTTCGACGCCAAGGCAGAGGACCGAGACAATCTGGCGTTCACCTCGATGATGCAGTACTCCTTGGAGAATGGGTTCAACGCGTACTGGATGTTACACTCACCGACAACACCCAAGTGTCTGATGACATTGACGGCAGTGGTTCTCAACATGTTGTAGTCCTCGTCGGACAAGGTTTGCGAAGGAGCAACCACAATGGAGTCTCCGGTGTGGATGCCCAAGGGGTCGAAGTTCTCCATGTTGCACACGGTGATACAGTTGTCGAACGCATCACGCACAACCTCGTACTCGACCTCTTTCCAGCCCTTCATCGATCTCTCCACAAGCACCTGCGACGACGTGGCAAACGCCTTGGAACACAACGCCACCAACTCCTCCTCGTTGTCGGCGAAACCGGAGCCCAAACCACCCAAAGCGAAAGCAGCTCTCACAATCAAGGGGTAGCCTATGGCGTTGGCGGCGTCCACACACTCTTCAACAGTGGTACAGGCCTCGGATCTCGCGCACTTCTCGTTGATCTCGTCCATGGCGCTGGCGAACAACTCTCTGTCCTCGGTGGTGATGACGGTGTCGATGGGAGTACCCAAGACCTTGACGCCCAAGCCCTCGAACTCGTCCTTCAAGGCAATACCAACGGACAACGCGGTCTGGCCTCCGAAAGTACAGTACACACCGTCGGGCCGCTCGAACTCAATGACCTTTCTGACAAACTCGGGGTTCACGGGCAAAAAGTAGACCTTGTCGGCCAAGCCCTTGGAGGTCTGGATGGTGGCGATGTTGGGGTTGATCAAAATCGTGTAGATGCCTTCCTCCTTCAACGCCTTGATGGCCTGAGAACCGGAGTAGTCGAACTCACCGGCCTGGCCAATGGACAACCCACCGGAACCTAAGACAAGCACCTTCTTGACGTCGACCTTGGGGTGTGCTGCTCTGTTCTCCTCGATGTTTCCACCGGGGAACTCGACGGCCTTGTAGACGCCCGTGTTCTTGAAGTCGACGACAGCATTGATGAACACGTCAAACAAGAACTCGGTGTCTCTAGGCCCGGGCGTCGACTCGGGGTGGAACTGCACGGAGAAGTAGGGCTTGCTCTCGTGGTAGATACCCTCGTTGGACTGGTCGTTGGCGTTGATGAACAACTCCTTCCAGTCGGAGGACAAGGTCGACGCGTCGACGGCAAAACCGTGGTTCTGCGACGTGATGTAGCATCTGCCGGACGTGGTGGAGGTGCATGGGATGTTGTGGCCACGGTTTCCGAACTTCAACTTGATGGTGTTGGCGCCAATCGCTCTGGCCAACAACTGGTGGCCCAAACAGATACCAAAGATCGGCGTCTTGCCATCCTTGACGACCTTCTCCAATCTGGCGACAGTCTCGGTCATGACTTGAGGGTCACCGGGACCGTTGGAGATGAACAACCCGTCGTACACCTCACTGGTGAAGTCGTAGTCCCAAGGCACGACCTTCAACTCCACGCCTCTGGCGACAAAACACCGGATCTGGTTATACTTCATACCCACGTCGATCGCCACAATGCGGATGGGCTTGCCGGTCTTGTCGGTCCTGACGTTCTCCTTCGGAGTGTACAACACCGGCTCCTTGGTCGACACCTTGGCGACCAAGTTCTTCACGTTGGGGTCGTCCCACTCAGGAACTTCAAAAAACTGCTGCCAGTCTTGCTGGCCAAGCACCTCGTCGTGGTTGGCGGAGGCCTTCTGCACGGAAAGTCTACCCAAGGTGGACCCGTTGTCTCTCAATTTCTTGGTCAACGCTCTGGTGTCCACACCGTAGATCGCGGGGATGCCTTCCTTCTGCAACCACTGGCCCAAGGACGACTTGGCCAAGAAGTGCGAGTACTCCTCGGTGTAGTGGGCCACGACCAAGCCGGCAATGTGGATGCGGTTGGACTCGAAGTATTTGGGCAACTGGTCGACAATGTCGCACTTGGCGTCTCTGTCGGGAACACCGTAGTTTCCGACAAGAGGGTAGGTGATGACCAAGATCTGGCCCTCGTAAGATGGATCGGTGATGGACTCGGGGTATCCGACCATACCGGTCTGGAACACAACCTCACCGGCAGCAGACACGGGCGCACCGAAGGAGTATCCTTGCAAGGCGTGGCCGTCCTTGGTCTCCAAGGTCATCAAACGGTCGCCGGTGGACTCCATAGGAGGGGAAATGGGGGCGGACAACAAAGCCATCTCTGAAAGTTCTGTTGGATTAGGTATGAAAAATGGGGGGATGTTTTTCGAACCTGAAAGGTCTATTTCAGCAAGTTTGCGAGAAAAAATGGGGGATTATTCAGCAAAACTTGTAATTGGGGAACGATGTAAAAGAGCTGGAGTTCGGTTAGTACATATTCTTATGATTCAGATGAACGCGATGCGATAAGGCCGCGTCGGGCAGATCGCAGCAAGTGAAGTGAATTCTGCACGGTGGAAAAAGAAACGCAGGTTGCAGCCCAGTGCCCCGGAATTGAAAAACAGCACATGAGGGCCGAGTCAATGTCGCGATGATAGACGCATGGGCTCCCAAAATGCCCGTAGATGAGATCCAACATCACGAGCATAAGGCTGCAAAAGCAAGGCAGAGGCAATTGTGAATCTTTTGGTTGTAAAAAAGCGAAAGGACGGGCCGGCGGCTAGGGCGCCTTTCGCCAAGAGAGTCTTCTACATTAGGAGTCTATCGTCTGGGTACAAACGCGTACATTTCCAGAACAGGCTCCCTCAAAGCATCTCTCAACAAAAGGCACAAAAGCTGGCGGCGGGTCCTGTTTGCAAACGTAGAAGTGGAACATACTTCCTAGAAAAAGTCACAAGTGGGGGGAAGTGGCGATTTTTCTAATGCAGACGAGGAACAGCAACGGAGGCGATTGGCTATTGTTGAGAGAGAAAGAGAGAGGGAAAAGAGAGAGGAGAAGGAGAGGAGAAAAATAACCTCTCGATCGATGGGGCGGCAGCGCGAGAATATTTATAGGGAACCACGAGGATGAAAAAAAAAATGTGCAGGGCAACTCTGGCCGATGAGCGCGCGGGCCGCGGCCCCGGAAGTGACGCGTTAACTAAGCGATTATGCGCGGGCGGTCACGTGACCCGCACTTCCGGGGGCGGCGTAAGCCTGTCTGCGTCCGAAATCCGACCTCCAGTGGTGACGAAAGAGTGTCGGCATCGTGTGAGTAATCCGATGAGATGGGCTCCTTTTTCAGGCCATAGCTTGAAGAAAAAGAGGATAGCGGAAAAAACGGCAATTTTCATCCTGAAATTTCTATTTTTCAACAAACTGTGGAAGAAATGCTCTGATTTTGCAAAGCTTTCTCGGGCTTTGGTCGTGATAGATACCTCCGATTGATTTGCCTGATTGTTGATGTTCCGGCACGCAGCAGAAAGTTTTTCAAGGGTGCGGCATATATTGGAGGCTGATACGCAGGCGCTGACGAGTGGCGACAATGCGATGCCTCTTACGAAAGGGGGCAGCAGTGTTGGGGGGTTTTCGGAGTTGTATCTCCATCCAGGGGTGCAAATCACGTGCTTGGAATCAGCTCATTACCAGGATTTTACTTTTTCTTTTTCAGCTCGTGTATAGTGAAAAGTTTACTTGTGAAAAGTTCCGTGTCGGTAGTGTACTGCACCTGGTACGCGATAGGCAACCTTTCCGGGGCCACCAAATCTACTCTTCAATACAATATGAGATCAAATTGATAATGGGCTTCTGATGGGGGGATTTCATCTTTTTTTTTCTGTTTTTTTATAGATACATCAACAATTATTTCCTGGCTGGTCGAATATTCAAGGAGAAGACATAGGTTTTTGTGGTGTTCGAAGAGTACCGGTTTGATGAGTCCAGGTTGTAAATTCACGCAATGGCTTGATTGCGACCGTCTCTAAATAAGCGAGATCTTCAATAAGCAAACTCCATAAGACCCGTAAGAACCACGGAACTTAGTTGGGGATCAGAAAAAGCAGATATTAATAAGAGGTGAACATTTTTTTCATTGAAATGTTTTTTTCAAATGCTTTTCGCCTCATTAACACAAAAGAGCATGGCTAGACCCACTCGCGTCTGGTAGAAGAAAATGGCTGAGATATTCTGAAAGAGTACAGTATTGCAACACACGAGTGGTTCTATGTGAGAGGCATTTTCTGATTAAGGAAGCTAGAGAATGCACAATCCATGGATATTATCATCTGTGAAAATATGTTAGGGGCACTTTTTGGTTTTTCTTCCAACTTTAAGGATCTTTAATTTGAAGATTAGTACGAGAAAAACTGTTAAGAATCTGCTCAAGGGTCTTCTGCTTTGCAGGGGTGTGTAGATATCTATTCCTATCTAAACCTAAAAGAGACTTGTCCTCCAGTCCACTCTGCGCCCGGTGGGCGCCTCAAGACCTACGGCCGCGTCGGCTACGGTCACGTGCGCATACACGTGACCTACACCTATACAGGTACACACCATCATGTCCAGGGCT
>JAJMCI010000424.1:0-11671 GCA_030565705.1 Metschnikowia baotianmanensis | reverse complement strand
GCCGAGATTGACGACTGCATCCACACCAGAGCTTTCGAGAAACTCCATGGACTCTTTCCACTTGACCGGCGCAGAATTGCACCGGACTGTGTTTTCAAAAAGATTGCCCTCTGAAACTCGGCCTGTATAATTGCATATGATAGGTTTGGTGGCAGGCTTGTTTACAGAAACCAAACTGGACAATTTTGGTTCCATTTCTTTTAAGATGTGGTTATGAAACGGAATCGTCACGGGTAGTTTGACCTGTTTGAGTACGGTCTTGTGAGGTGTGTTCATTGCCTCTACCACGGAATCTAGAACACTTGGTTCTCCCGATATCAGGATCTGCGATGCGTTATTGGCACACGCAAGCACTCTGCTATTTGCTGCAGTATCGTAGACGTGGTTGTACGCGGTGGGCCGGAACACCAACACCCGCATCTCGTACTTCTTATCTCTAACTATTTCCTCCATCATGAGTCCACGCTGTCTCACCACATGGAGCGCCTCTGGAAGTGAGAGAACGCCTGAGAGTAAAAGGGCGGTATACTCGCCAAGAGAGTGGCCTAGGTAGAATGACACCCGGGAGTCTTTCATCATATCGATTCCGTGAATGTCCCTTAGAATCTGCACTATTGCGTAAGTTGACGCCACGATTACCGGCTGGGCGTTTGCGGTGGAAAGACTCCATGGTTCGGGCGATTTCGGTGGATTTTCAAGGAGAAAACTCGATACTTTGGCGCCGAAAACCAGGTCTACGCAGTCTAAGGTGTGTTGGAAAACACGCTGGTGCTGGCGGAACCCGGCGAGACAGCCGCGCGGAAGAATTCCCTGGCCAGGACAGGCTACGGCAATTTTTGTAAGTTTTGTTAGTTTCATGAGATTCGAAGATTTCGACATATTCTTGGTTTGTCAATATGTTGTGTGGGGTAAAAAGAGAGATGATCTTGAGTTTAGATGGAGTTTAGATGGAGTTTATATGGAGTTTAGATGGAGAGCGCGGACTTTGATGCCGGTTTCGGGTGTCGTATTTGCAGACGCGGGGCCATAGAGCGACAAATTATTGGCTGGCATGAACAGAGAAGTAGTTTTTTTTTTAAGTTGACCGGACTTAAGACGAAACTTGACATAATGTTTTAGTAAATATGTGTCTATATGAAATAAGTTTGCTTGAACCCGAATCTTGCAGAAGAGGTTGTTTGTCAAGACGGCTTAGTTAGTTGAGGTTCTGGTTTACGACGACGCGACTGTCTGTAGACTCCTAAAGTGACCTTCCAAACCAACACCAAGCATAACTTTGGCTGAAATGTGAGTCGAATGACTTCAAATACAATGTATAGTACGGGCAAAAAAACTTCTTTTTTTTTGATAAAGAACAACTTGGAAGTTGAGGAATTATTGTTGGTAGACACATTGCAAATCAAGAAGCCTGGTCAACGCGAAGTGAACGTCTAGAGATGTGCCGGTTTATCACGATTAGTTGACCTACAGACTCAACCAGCAAATTTTTTGCCCCAAGCATTCGAGAAAAACACAACTAATACAATTTATTTTGTACCTCTTGCGATCCATGACCCGGTGTCCAATAGTACATGTACAGGGAGTTTCCAAGGGCCAAGACTAGGCCCAGGACCGCGTCGTGCAAGGCAGGGCGAGCTGAGCTGAGTGAGAAAAATGCTCTCATTGTCGAGATCACGATTCAATCTGAGCCCATGACTTCAGATTCGCCCACACCCAAACCGCCCTAGAATGTCGTTTATTATTACCAGCAAAATCAAAATATGAAGATCAAAACTTGATTTTACTAGTAATCAGCTCATACATCTCTTCCCTAACTTTTCTACCCGAACTTCTCCTCCCATACTTAATTACGAATGTTTTCTCACACACAAGCCTTGCATCCTAATAGCTAAATAACGCCATTACGAGGATTCCCAGGGCCAGACTCAGATACAAAGGCGCCGAAAACAGGAAACACCTCGAAATTAAACTGGCGCCAAAATCCGCGGAAAAGGCACAAAAAAGGCACAAAAAAAGACAAACAAATAAAAAATAAAAAAACACGTCGGCCCAAGAACCAATCTGGTTATCGTTCGAGCGCGCGTTTCTGCGGGGCTGGCGTCCGTCCGGTCGGCGTCTTTTCCAGGCCCCCGAGGCCCCCTGCACGCCGACCCCCCGCCTGGGTTGCACCCACAATTGCGCCCGTTTCTCAATGATTTTTCAATAATTTCTCGATGAATATCGATGATTTTTAGTAATTTTCGGTAGTTTTCGCCGACTTTTCGTCGACTTCTCACCCGGTTTCCCCTCTTTTCTCGTCCCTTCCGCGCTGTTTGGTCGCCCAGAAGACCTCGCCCGATTTTCTCTCTTTTCCTCTTTTTTTCCCATTTTTTCGCTCACATTTCACTGGACCTCACGGTATTTTCCCTCACTGTCCACCCATTTTCGCCCACGTCTCGCGCGTTCCGCCCGAACCCTCAGTGCACCCCCACTCCCGCCCCGTCCATTGTTTTGGATATTTGCATGGTCTTTTTTCCCACAACAAGATTCCCCAGACCCGTTTGGAACTACGTGCCCCGCTGAAGTTGCAAATCGCGCCTGGAAAACAAACATTGCTATCTTTCTGTGAATTTTCGCTAGCCCTTAGCTATAATTGACCCCCCTAGCCGTCCACAGACTTCTGCCCTGGCGTTTGACTCTTGTTGTTTACAATCTTAGCGCCCAAACAGAGCCAATTTCTCCCAACCATCAGCGTCCCGCCCGGTCCTGGAGCTCTGCAAAAAATAAAAACAATAACATCCACAAACAGACACTACGCTGCCCCTAGCCGCCGACCCCCTGTGAAGTATCCGTGTGCCTTTTTTTTTAACTCGTTGACACAAATACACCATGTCCGCCCAACCCCCAGCCGCGTCCGAGGAATCGTTCCAGACCGCGAAAAACGCCCTCGTGTCGTCGCTCGTGGAACTCTCGACCGCAGCGACGCAGACCGCATCTGCCGCCCTCAACTTCTTCAACTTGGCGGGCGAAGACAACGCCGGCGCCGAAAACGCCAGCGCCTCATTGAAGGCATTGAGCGACTCCGTGCTTAATGCCGCTACCCTCGCCTCCGCGAGTCTCGCCAACGGCTCTGCGGCGGTGCCCAAGAGAACGATCGCCAAGCCGCAGAAAAAGAAGGACTCTGCTGCCCCCGGCGCCTCGCAGTACGCTCCTGTCAACGCCTCCACTTCCGCTCCTTCGTCTGCCTCCTCGGAGGCTGCTGCCGACACCACCATGTCCGACATCCTTGCCACGACGGACCCCGCGTTGTTGAACAAGGGCATCGAAAAGCCCAAGAAAAAGCGCGCCGAGAGGGACCCCAACGCGCCCAAGAAGCCGTTGACCTCGTACTTGCGTTTCAACCTCGCCGAGCGCATCAGATTGAAGAAGGAAAGGGGCGAGAACGGCCAGCCAACGCTCCAGGCCACTGAACTCAACCAGATCCTCGCAGAGAGATGGGCCGCTTTGGACGATGGCGCCAAATACGTCTTGCAGAAAGCCTACGAGGCCGACTACGAGGTGTACAAGAAGGATATGGAGAACTACAAACACAAGAAACAGCTAGCCGATGTCGCGTCTGCAGCACAGGACGCCCAGGCTGCTTCTGCGTCCGCCTCCTCATCTGCCCCGGCCTCCGCACCTGCCTCTGCTCCTGCTCCTGCTCCTGCGTCTGCCCCAGTCGCTGCTGCCCCCAAAGTTGCTGCCCCTCAGGTCGCTGCCCCTAAGGTCGCTGCGCCTAAGCCTGCTGCGCCCAAGCCTGCTGCTCCCAAGCCTGCTGCTCCAGTTGCTACCCCAGTAGCTGCCTCAGTCCCCGCCCCAAAGCCAGTGGTCCCGGCACCAACTCACAGCGAGTCGGCACCTGCAGCCTCGCCATCGACGCCCTCCGAGAAGCCAAAGAAGAAGAAGAAGTCCAAGAAGGCCCCCGAGCAGATCGAGGCCGACGCCATAGCATTGGCCACGGAGACCGCCAAGGCCGCCATTGCCGCCGAGGAAGCCCAGGCGCAGGGCAAGTCTTCCAAGAAAAGAAAGGACAAGGACTCGTCGGAGAAATCTTCCAAGAAGAAGAAGACCGACCAACACGCATCACAAGCATCACAAGCATAGGGGAGGACCCTTAATTGTTGCAAGCTCTCGTGCTGAACACCTTCACTTCTTTACTGTGTTTTGATGTACTTTCGTGGACCTGCTACTCCCGACGGGCATGCCGTCCCATATATAACTTGATGTATTTTTATTGCTAACTAACCAAACAGAACAAACACCGTCCGCACGCACGCACGCACGCACGCACGCACGGCCGCCCCGAGTAGAAATGAAAGATGCGCCCGGCCACAATCAGTGCCCCTTCTTCTTCTGCTTGTCGATGTGCGCCCGCAACACCTTCTGCCTGTCCCTGAGCGACAACTTGTGCTTGCCCTGCACGGCCTTCTTGTGGATCATCATGACGAAGTTCTTCTTTCTCGCCTTCTCTCTGTTGGTGGTCGAGTGCGCCACCTCGCGCTTGCCTCTTCTCGAGCCAAACTTGTCTCTGTCCTCCCTGCCCTCCTTGGCATGCGCCACTCTCTCCTCGCGCAACTGCTTGTACTTGACCTTGCCCACCAACTTGGTCGAGTCGACCTCCTCCTCGTTCTGCTGCTTGGTGCCCAAGATCTTGTCGACACCGGCCTGCACACGCAACTCCTCCAACTTGGCAAAGTCGGCGGGCGTCAAGAAGCGGCTCGACAAGAGCTCGTTCATCGTGCTCTCTGCAGAATCCTTGGCGTCGGCCTTGGCGTCAACGTTAGGTTCAGTCCTGGACTTCTTCTTGGCGGGCTGCTCTGTGTCGTCCTCATCATCAGAAAGCTCGAGATCAGAGTCCTCCTCGTTGACAAGCTGAGGCACTTCATCCTCCTCCTTGGCGGCCTTGGATGTCTTCTTATCTTCGTCCTCGTCTTCAGAGTCGGAAATCTCGATCTCCTTGTCGGACTCCACGGCGACCCAGTTTCCCTCGATATCGCTGGCGTCGTCGTTCTCGTCGACCTCCCAGTTGGCATCGTCCTCCTCGGCATTCGCGCCTTCGAGGCCCTGTTCCTTTCTCCACTTCGCCAAAAGCTCGAGACCTGGAATCGACGTGACCGTCGTGCTCTCCACACCAAAAGTGGGCAAGCCCTTCTTCTCGCCGTGCTGCATCTCCATCGAGGCGACTTTGCCCCGGTCTTTTCTGTGCAACATTTCAGGCGCGACTTCTCGGTACAAAGCGATCAACGATCTCGCGGCCATCATCACGGCCTTGGACTTCGAGCCCTTATAGGTGACCAAGTCCTGCAACAACGGCGCCTCGATGGCCAACGGCGCTCTGGCCAAGATCTCCCGGATGGTGTTGATTCCTGCAGCGGCAACCTCGGCCGCCACACCGTCACTGACGAACTCGTCGGCGATTTTTCTGATCACTGGAGAGATCGACTCGGGCGGGACCAAGTCGTGTGATGCCTGCGCGGCAGCGGCCATGATCTGCGTGACGTCTCTCTGTTTGGGCGTCAAGAACTTCAAGAAGAAGGAGTAAAGCCCAAGCACCGTCAACTTGTGTGTACCCACGAGTCTCGACACAAGGTTCATGAACAAGATCTTCTGCTCCAAGTTGTACTTGTTGGCGTTCTTGTGGCTCAAGTGGCCGTCGAAAAGCTGCTCGGCGAAGCCCTGGGGGTCTCTGAGCAAATGGATGGCAGAGAAGTTGAGGTATGTGGCGGACACCTTGGCGTTGTTCTTCTTCTTCATGGTTTTGAGCGCCTGGTCAATTTTTTTACTCCGCTTGCTCGACTTCTTGTTGTGCTGCGCCTTGTGCTTGACGGCGTTCATGTCGAAGCCTTCCTCGTCAGACAGGTTATCCTCGAGGTGCTCGTTTCTCTCCTTATCGGCACCCATGAAGAACTTGGCCCCGGCAACGGCGACCTTAATATCCGGATGCAACGCCGCGTGCGTCATGATTTCCACCGTTCTGGTATCGTCCCAGATTCCACGTCTCCACAACTCACGGGTCAACTTCGCGGCCCAGAAACCCTGCGAGTCTCTCTGCTCAAGCAAGTTGAAAAGCAACGCCTGCGTGGACCTGTTGAGTTTCTGGTTCTTGCCGCCGGTGTTCATCGACTTCAATAGCGTGACCAACGTCGTGTAGATCTGTTTTCTGACGGCTTTAGCGTTTTGTGAAGACGTCAGCGAGTTCTGCGAGGTGGAGCTGTAGGACTGTAAAAGCGGGAACAACGTCAGGATGAGCGACTCGGCACTGACAACGCCCTTATTTCTCAACATCGTTAAGCATTGCACGATCTTTTCTCTGAGATCTGGTGATAAGTCTCGGTGGTTATTAGAGAGAATGGTCTTCAACTCTTCGGGAAAACTCGCTGTTTCTTTGGGATAGCACGAGCACACCGCACTCACAAACCCGATCAAGTCGGCGAACTCTGTGCCCTGGTCCGCAGCCGGATTCATCAAGAAGATATCTCTGAGCGACTCGTAATGAGAATATTGCTGAACAAACTCCTCATGGTACGACTCCGGGTCACGCTTGACCACGTTCTGAAGCAAGATGATGTTTGTCGGGAGGATGGCGGCTCTTCTCTTTTTACCCATGTTGGCTGGTTTTGTGTTTACTGGAAAATATGTTTCTGGGACTTCGCAGGAAAATTATATACTTTGAAATTTTGTCAAGTCATCGCAGCCATCGCCCCGCGCTCTATGCACCACGCGCACTGCTCAGTGTGGAGATGCGGCATGGGACCAAACTGGATAGCTGAAGATTGCGCCATGATAAAAAAAAGGCAAAACGATATGGCCGCTTTTTAATGATAGTCACCTGATACCAATCCGCATAGATAATAAGCTTTTCAGCACGGGTTCTGCCACGGATTCTCAAACTGACAATGAGGCCCTGCTGGCCTATCACTTTTTGCTGTTTGAACATCCGGCACTGTCTCGCAATATCGCCTCGCTGCAAACCCTCCCCCAAAATTTAAATATCATTCAAATCTTGTTTGAACAAATCTCCTATACTGTTATAGTTGATTTTTCTCGAGAACGCCTTCTTCTGTAGCATCAGTTTCGCATTTTCCGCGGGCGAGATCATCCGGTCGTCTTCGCCGATCTGGTGGATGGCATTTGTAAGCGCGGCATCATCCAAGAGCGGGTCGGCGTCCTTTATCTTCCGACGCTTCCGAGGCTGTCCTGACGTGTTACCCGTCAACTCATCCGCCTCCATTTTCAAGCGCTTCTTCTCTTGCGCAATCAAAAAGTCATGGTTGAGCGCAATCCAGATCCGCTCCTTCTGCTGTCTCTCTTCATCACTGAGCTTAATGTTGAGCACTTCTTCGTCTTCGTCATCAGTATTAATGATCTCATCGTCGCGTACTTTCGCTAGCATCTCGCTTGTGGTCGGATTGTGTATGACCAAGTTCCGAGGCCGGTCCAAATCGATCTGTTTAAGAGTATCAGTCTCATTCTGGATCTCGGCCGGAGTCCGGTACAAAGACATGTCGAGAGTTTTCTTCTGGCCCTGGAGTATCCTATCCAATGCAATCTCCAAATCCTCTTCCTTGATGTCACCTCCTTGAAGAACTGCTTTCAAGAGCTCGTCGTTCCGTGCTTCTTGCTCCTCTGCCCTTTGTGTCTCCTTGAGTTTCTTCAATTCTGCTTCTTTGCGCTTCTTCATTGCAAGTTTTTCAGCGGCGGAAGAAGCTTGAACAGGTGGAGGACGACGGCGGCGGGCTTCACGGGAGCTGGTAATGCTTCCAAGTCTAGTGCTCTTCGTAGATTTTCTGCTTGTGGATGCAGGTGTAGAAGCTGGCGCCGTCGCCGCTACAGTGCTTGACCGAAGCTGTCTCAGGGTTCTCAGACGAAGACCGATGATCTTCAGGTGGTGTTCGTCGAAGTTTGAAGCTGCCTTCTCGAAATTATCGGGGAGTGTGTTGTAGCCGTAAGGGTCTTCCTCGTCGTCCGACTGCGGAACAAAAAGTTCATTGACCTCTTCATCTCCATCCGTGCTGTTTTTGCCATCTGCTTGCTTTTTGGACTTTTCTGCTACTTTGCCCTCCTGGGAGCTTGTTTCTTTATCTTTATCTTCTTCGCTCGTAGCAGACTGGCCACTAGCCGGGGCTTCCTCTTCGTTGCTGACCTCCTTTTCTTCTTGTGCTTGTGCTTTCTCCTTTGTCTGTGAGGGTTCCTGCTCTTTGTCTTGAGCTACAGTAGAGCGAGTGCGTCTTCCACTCCGTCGGCGAGGTGGAACATCCTCACTCTGCTGAGCCAGCTCGCCGTTCTCGTTCTCGTCACCACCAGAAGTGCCCGCACTTTTCTCTATAACCGTTGCTAAGGCCAGATCAGGCACTTTGCCCTCATTCAAGTACTTGAGAAGCTCGCGCTTTTTGGCTAGCTCCAGGTACTTTTCCAACGTGTGCGCCCTCTGTCGGAGCAACTTCTCGATCTTGCTTTCGATGGCCCTGTTTTTCTCGAACGACGGTGGCTTGGAGTCGTTGGTGGCGGTCGAATCTCGGAACTCCAGCACAGAGAGCAGGGCCGAGGACGTCTTTTTGAACTCGTTGAGTCTCTTCTGCAAGGTCTCCTCGCCGACCCTGGCCACCGCCACGATCTCGCCATGGGACCTGCGGAAATTGTTCATTCTTGCTGCCAAGAGAAGACACGCACCAGCAATACCGGCAGGCCGTCTTCCTTCGTAGATCCAGTCGGAGGACATCCGCTGGGCGATTTTCGTTGCATCTCGGCACACCTTGGCCGTGTGTTCCTTGAAGTTGAGGCGTTCAGCGAAATGCTGGATAAATAGCGAGGGGTCTGCCAAGGGGAGTCTTTGGATCTGAAGTGCACGCACGAGCTTGAGGTAGGTGGCGCCGAGCGAGTACACGGAGATCTGGAGCCGCGAACTGAAGTCGATAAGCAAGTGCGGCGTCTTCTCGTGCCGGCATGCCACGTACAAACACGCGGCAATCACATTCTGTGACCTTCGTCCTTGCACGAAGTTCTGCACGAGGGCCAACTTGAACCAGCCGTGCGCAGACTCGTGGATGTAGTCTGGAATGCGCATTGCCGCCGCGAGAAGCTTGATTTTCAGCCGCGCGTTCATCAACGTCTGCTCCCTACTTTCGAGCGAGTTCCGCATGTTGTATACTCTGGCCTGGTCCGCGCCCACCATCGCACCTTGCACCGTGGCAGCACCGCTGGAGGACTCGCCGAACTGGACCTCCGACACGATCGGGTTTTCGATCTGCACCATACCACACTGCAGACATACCACATCGCCTGCCGTGGCCAGGAAGTCACGTGTGAACTCCGTGTGGCCACACCCTGCACAGGGCTTTGCCGCCATTAGTTTACTCATGTTCGGGTTTGCGTTTTGATTGTGTTTGTGTTTTGCGTTTTGTTTGTGTTTTGCGTTTTGTTTGTGTGTGTGTGTTTTGTGTGTTTTCGTATGAGTAGGAAAAGACGGGGAGATCAGAGGATGTTGAGGATATGTTATGGGGTGGTTCTAAGGTGATCTCGTGACTTAAGCGCCAGCGGGTAAGGTTCTCAGATGGATGGAACAAGTGACACAAAAGGGAGTATGGCGGTGCTCTAATGCAGTCCACGTTTCTAATATAAGAAGAAAGATATGAATAAGTCTCTGGTATGACCCTCTTGTGGTTCTAGTAATCAGGTTGTGTAGCCTTGTTTTTTTATAACCCCAGTAAACAGTGCAGGTCGATGTGACATGTTAGGAGCAGAGTGCGTCGCGGTTGTTGGTCACGTGACTAGGGGAGCAGGGGGCACTTTTCAAAGGGAAAGCTTTTCTTTTCGATTATTTCTTTATCAGGTACAACAAAGTGAAATATAAGTGTCTGTTTTCAAATGGTGAGTAATGATATTCTTCTCCTTATTCTTGAAAATCTCAGTTTTGTTTTGTCTTGTAGAAATGATACGATGGTTAGTTTCCTGCGCGTGTCTCAAAATTAGAGAACGCGTTTTGGAGCCATCATCGGCCATTTCTGTAAGAATGATTGTTCCCTTCCAAAGTTGAATTCAACAGGGGGAGGAAAAGCAGAAATAGTGTATATTTTTTCATACATTACATTGATCTTAAAAGAAGAATATAATCAAAGAAATCGTAAGATTTGACCAAAATCAATCCAAGTAGACACGTGTTTTTTTTTTTTTTTTAGGCTCTCTTCGAGCCGTCTCCTCGTTATATACAGACTTCTCCCAAACACTACTTGTAGATATTACCAAAACACTTCTTCCCCACCCATCGTTGTTCGGTTTACCCTTTTTTTTTTGATAGATTCATTGATTAGAGGGAAGCTCAAAAGTTACCCTCTAAGTCCAAAACTGCATAGCTATACATAAAACCTCTAACCCATTTCGAGGTCCCATCTCACGAATCACCTACGATGATTCCGACCTGACCTCACCTATATATTGAAATTGACTTTTTCAAGTACCCAAAGGATGAATCGCTTTCTAGGCTTTGAACCCTTTCTTTAAAAGTTAGTCCAAACATTCTGAACGTCATTCCCATATGCTGCTGCTATTTTTTGACTTCTTTTTTTCTTTCAAGAAAATTATGTCTTTGCAAAAAAGACCTACCGTTTTACAAGTAAGAAAATAGTTCTCCTCCTCAAACACTCCTAAGAATCCATAAATACGTCTGAATCATGCACTGAGTATCGAGAGACTCCAGCTTTCCCAAGCCCTTATTATAATTCCTTTTAAATTTTTCTTTAATCAATTAAAAAAAAAAAAAAAAAAAAAAAACACATAATCCATACATTATTTTGTTCCCTCAAGCTAACCCACGTGATCAGGCAGATTAATTATTACGCCGCGCCAAATCCAACTGTGGCTCGGCCCGATTGGACCAAATATGTATTGCGAAATCTAGGTTCCCAGATTACTCCATGCATCATGCTTCAACCCGCCAGCCCAGCTGTAAAATAGATCAAAGACAGTTTTTAATTAACTAATACTTCAACAAAGGAAAGAATAAAAAAGAAATTCCCAATGGACTTCGAAAACGAGAGATTGCTACGAGGAAACCCATCAATGAATACAAGTCGCCAGAATCTGCTAGATAGAAGTATAGATCCGTTATCTTCGTTACCATTTACCCGCCCTCCATCTATAGCCAGGGTTACCCGAAACTCCGTTGACGGGATCTTTGATAATTCGCCACCTGAAGAAATCGAGGAGTTCCAGCCAGGATCACGCCAAGTGTGGTTCCCAAAATCTCATATCATACGGGTCGACCTTAGTGAGCCACGTGACGTGCTTCAGAGTGAGCGGACATTTTTAGGTTTTGTCAGATTTGCACTTTCGCTATACTTCACTGCAATTGGTTTGATTGTGGGCTTTCATATAAGGTCAGATGGCCTGCAAAAGAGCTCTAGGGACCAGTCCAGCATGCCTCTTTTCAATAAGGTCGTATCATTTTTGCTCGTTTTCTTGGCGTTTGCCACATTGGCCATGGCGAGCATCAACTATTTCCAGACAGTTAGAAGGTACTCACAGAGAAAAATTAAGACGACGGGTGCAAATAAGTTTGTGCTGGTGGTGTGTGTCACTGCCGTTGTGGTGACTTTAGCGGGATTGAATGTGTCGCTTATTGTGGAGAGATACATCCAAGACAGATGAGAGTGTCCTC
>JAJMCI010000423.1:0-11704 GCA_030565705.1 Metschnikowia baotianmanensis | reverse complement strand
TGGAAGTCGACCGAGACCACGAGCTCACGAAGCTCCGGCTTTGGGAAGAGTACCAGGTGAAACGCGTCGAGGACGAGTACAAAGAGGCGATGGAGACCGCCACGTGCAACTACGACATGATGGTCAAGCTCTTGAAAGAAAAGTTCTACGATAAGCTCCAGCGGCAGGTCAAGCAGCTCAAGGAGGACAAGTTGCTCTTAAATTTGGTCAACGCGAGCCTGTGGAACGCCACAAACACGGCGGGGCTGTACCTGTCTGTTTCTGCCTTAAATGCCGCGGCCGCCGCGTCGTCCTTGTCCTTGACGGACCGGCGGTCGCTCCGAAAGCGGGAATTTTCGTCACGTGTCACGGCCGGCGAGACCGACGAGCTCCTGGACTCCGGCGCCACGTCGGCGTCGACGCAAACTGGCCACTTACGAAACGGCACCGCCAACGGCAACGTGTCCTCAGGATACGTCTCCGTGCTGGGAAAAAGACGCCGCCACTACCAGACCCGGTACTCGCTGAACGACGAGCTTTCCGCCGGTATGCACAGCTCCGGAAACGGGCACAACGGCACGTCGAGCCTGGCGCTCAACAATGGTATGGGGAGTGGCAACGACAGCAACCTCAGCGACAAGGACTACGACACGTTGAACCACTTGATCATGAGCAACGAGGACGGCGGGATGTCGCGCATCTTTTCCGAGAAAGAAAAGCCGTCGGGGCGCCCAAACACCAGAGGCTCGCACCGCCAGTTTGTGGGTGTGCAAGGGCTCAAGCCCGAGGAGTTGAACGACGACCTCAGCTTGCTCCGGAACGCGGTCAAGAGGGAGAAGTGAGTGTTTCATAGACCTTGGAGAAGATGTCAAGGAAGTGATTTTGATGGTGATAAGATCTGTTTGGTCTGGAGGAGATTCGGCTTCTTTCTCGGCCATGTATCGTCTATACGCAGAACTGTATTTTTGCATGATCACGACAAGCTGCCATCCTCACTGCATCCCTCATTGGTTTTGGCGTCACAAGCATAAATCGTCCACGGTATCAGGCTCTTCATGTCATCTCATATCTTCCAGCTACCAATGATGAGAGAAGAGTGCGATGCAAGAATGAAGTCAAGTGTGGCTATTAGATTCAAAAGTCGCTACGCTTTTTAGTTGCTAGAAACTGGGCAATGATTCAGAGATATTTCGGTCCCGAGCAGAGACAGGCATGCTTCGTTGGAAATCGGTGGCATGGGCTGGACATACACTCGCTTGCACTGTTGATATTGAGGTGCTTCACAATTCTGGTTGACTCTTCGCACACTTTGTCTTATTCGCTTAAGTGACCCCACACTTTACTACTTTGAAATGCTCTTTGACATGCTCTTTGACATGCTGTGTGGGACCCCTGACACACGCGCGCATAGAATTTCTCCTTGGTGTCGACACCTGCATCAAGAGCACGAATTGAAATTGCTGGAGAGTAAATGGCGCTCATTTTTCTCTTTTCGAAGCGACGAGAGCACATGCATTATGCCAATGCACGTGGAAGGAAATCCAAAGTGACACAATGAGTAAAAATGGACAATTGATCTGTGGCTTGTGTACAGGCACGCAGAGTTGGGCGCCGCATTCTTGCAGGACAATAGGGGAATACACCGCCTCAAAAAGGTACCAGGAACCATTTTCATAGCCAAAAATACGAGGGATTCGTCTAGTTTTTCTCGGTATTTTTTGGCCTGGGTCTTTTTTATATTCTTTGTTGGAAGGTTGGGTTCCCACGTGGCAAGGTAAAGCGCGCTCAGGCTTAGGCTGTGGGCAGTCGTGTTTTTTTTTCTCCTCAAAATTTGTCGCATGGTGCTCAAAACAGAGTACCTCTTTGTTCATCCAAGGTTTTCAACCCGAATTTGCGGAACGGTATCGTGGAGCAAACCTCCTAAAAACAACACGGTCTCTCATTTCCCGCCTTCCAATTTCTTCTAGTCAGTCCCTTTCCACGGGCGACCTTCATTCGTTTAAAATTTTTTGATATACCTCACACACATACATGCGGGAGAGCACATCACGGGAAAGCACGAGTCCCGGCCCTGGGTTTCTCGAGTTCGAAGAGGAGAACATCAGGACGCAGAAAGAGCTGGCTTGGGTCAACCTAAAACGCCGGGCCGGCTTCCACATCACGTGCTTCAACCACAAATATCTTCGACAAACATCTCTTCTACGAAAGTTGCTTGTGTCGGCGTTTGTATTCATAATCCTCCTCGTGGTCCTGGGACTCACATTCAAACACATCAAAAGCAAGAAGGCTCCTCAGAGAGACTTCCCCGACTTCTCCCACGAAAAATCAGAAAATTTGTGGGCGATGAACTTGTCTTCGTCCAGAGACTTTCCTTTTGAGGTCGGATGCCGAGAACCGGATACAGAGGGGCCCCGGGCCAACGCTTCGTTCGTGATGCTTGCCCGAAACTCCGAAGTCGATGAGGTGGTGAGCTCCATGAAGTCCATGGAAAGACACTTCAACCAGTGGTTCAACTACCCCTGGGTTTTTCTAAACGACGAGGAGTTCGACGACAATTTCAAGGAAATCGTTAAAAAGCACACCAAATCCGAGGTCGAGTTTGGGCTTGTGGAATCAAAACACTGGGACTTTCCTCCCGAGATCAGCCGTGAGGAGTTCGACGCATGGATCCAGGGCCAGGGCGACCGCCGCATCATGTACGGAAACATGGAATCATACCATAAGATGTGCCGGTTCTACTCGGGCCACTTCTACGACCACCCGCTAGTTCGGAAACGGGAGTGGTACTGGCGCGTGGAGCCCGAGGTGATATTTTACTGTGATTTGACGTATGACCCATTTATCGAGATGGAAAAGCACAACAAGAAATACGGGTTCACCGTGGCGATCAAGGAGCTCTACTACACTGCGCCGTCGCTTTTCAAGACGACCAAAGCATTCATCAAGGAAAATAACATCAAGGTCCAGTCTGCGTGGGATCTTGTTGCCAAAAAGTACCCCTCATTGAAAGGCCAAAACGCTGCGGAATACGATTCATGGGACGACATCGACGACTTGAAGCGGAAAGTGGAGGCGAACATCAACCTCAAGCGATTACTCCGAAAGAAGAACAAAACCAACAAGGACCTCCAGAGCATCAAAGAATACCATGACGTGATGAATATTTTCACGAAGGCGACCAAGAAACCGTCATTATACGAGGACAAGGACTACGATGAGGAGTACAACCTCTGTCATTTCTGGACCAATTTCGAGATCGCCAAGACGGAAATCTTCCTCTCGAAAACTTACCAGGACTACTTCAAGTACCTAGATAAATCCGGAGGCTTTTACAAGGAGAGGTGGGGCGACGCACCCGTGCATTCGCTTGCAGTTGCAATGATGCTTCCGGCAGACGAGCTACATTACTTCAGAGACATTGGCTACTTGCATTCCACGCTCGGTCATTGTCCCGGAAATGCCCCCGGAAAGCAACTTCCCTACAAATCCAATGGGTACGAGGAAGACGAGTTGCCGTGGCACAAAACGTTTGCTGGCGATGGGCCTGATAAACCCATCAAGAACGGTGTGGGGTGTCGATGTGAGTGTCCCTTGTTGACGCGAGACCTCGAGAACCGGAACTCCGTGTGTCTCAAGAACTACGCTAAGGTTTTGTCGGATGGGTACAACTCACCGGAGCCCATAAACTTGGACAAATTGGAGCGGTTGGCCGAGCGGAAGATCAAGAAAAAGCTCAAGGCAGAACAAAGGACCGCAGATGTGGTGTGACAAACGGGGATATATATAGAAGGACGGCTTTAAGCTGATGGCAAGCCAAAAATAGGGTGTAAAGTTTAATAATTAGATGTTGAGAGAGGTGAAAAGACATGTATATGACGGAGAATTGCTGACAGAGTTTTGAGTAGAGCACACTTTCTGGGTTGAGTATCTTGGAGGGTCACAAAGCGGATTTCTTCACGTCCGCGGTTAAGATGAAACACACAATAAAGCAATCCATGTACAAAGACCATGCTTAAACATCTACACTTGACATTTCTCGAATCGATCGTAAATTCTAATATACACTGAATAACAGAAGCTAGTAATACAAAGCGCTGGGCTCTTTCAACATTTAATAAGCGAAAAGAGGCAAGCAGCTTAACCACCGAAACCGTACAAGGTTCTACCTTGTCTCTTCAAGGCGTAGACAACGTCAAGGGAGGTGACGGTCTTTCTCTTGGCGTGCTCGGTGTAGGTGACAGCGTCTCTGATGACGTTCTCCAAGAACGACTTCAAGACACCTCTGACCTCCTCGTAGATCAAGGCAGAGATACGCTTGACACCTCCTCTTCTGGCCAATCTTCTGATCGCTGGCTTTGTGATACCCTGGATGTTGTCTCTAAGGATCTTTCTGTGACGCTTAGCGCCACCCTTTCCAAGACCTTTTCCTCCTTTTCCTCTACCGGACATGTTGTAATATTATTTGATGATGATAAAAAAAGAGGAAGGTATCGGAGCGGGCACGCGGTTATTTATATCAAGTCTGTGTTTGCACCCATGCCGTGGCGCACCCGCCAACCGCGGCTGCAGGAGCGTACCGTGATCCAAACAGACGGCCTCTGATGACGTGAAGCGTGTCCGCGACGAGGAATCGCGAGGGGAGCAGAGCGAATAAGCCATGAGAAAGCGAGTGGGCGGCGTGCTGGGATTTCGTGTGGGTGTGCGTAGATTGTAGCACGCCCCAAAGCACACTTTTCGAGTGTGAGTCGTGCCCAACGCGCGCGCGCCGTTTCTTTTCTCCCCGCGAAAAGCCAGTGGATCGTGTCGCGGGGCGACCAGAACGTTTTTTCACGCTCCCGCGCGTACGCGTATGTGTGATACTGCATCTTCAGTGTGCGTCTGCCACTTGTGTGTGGTTTTGATAGCATTTTGGTAGCATATTGATAGCGCGGTATCACACTAACGCGGGAGGTTGGCTGCGGGGCACACAATTCGCGACTGCAAACAAAACAAACAATGGCAAATCCCCTGCGCCGCTGCACTGCTCCGATTTCCATATATAAGTCTGAGGAATCCGCGTCCATCACACATTTTTTTATTCTGTATTCAAATCATTTACAATGGCTAGAACCAAACAAACAGCTAGAAAGTCCACTGGTGGCAAGGCCCCAAGAAAGCAATTGGCCTCCAAGGCTGCCAGAAAGTCTGCCCCATCTACCGGTGGTGTCAAGAAGCCTCACAGATATAAGCCAGGTACCGTTGCCTTGAGAGAGATCAGAAGATTCCAGAAGTCTACTGAGCTTTTGATCAGAAAGTTGCCTTTCCAGAGATTGGTCAGAGAGATTGCCCAGGACTTCAAGACCGACTTGAGATTCCAGTCCTCTGCCATTGGTGCTTTGCAGGAGTCCGTCGAGGCCTACTTGGTCTCCTTGTTCGAGGACACCAACTTGTGTGCCATCCACGCCAAGAGAGTCACCATCCAGAAGAAGGACATCCAATTGGCTAGAAGATTGAGAGGCGAGAGATCGTAAGGATCAGGTTATTTCCGGTATTTTATGTATAATAGTGTACAATACACAAACGTGGTAACTGGAGTTGTAGTCATTTGATGATTTGTTATTGGTTTTTTCAGGGGCACTATGAGAATAATCAGGAATGTCGTGCGAGATTTGCATGTGTGACTGCGTGGGTGTGACCGGTCCCTCAGTCAGGGTCCACTGTGTGAGGTGCACGGATGTGTTCTCGCTTCCGCGCAGCAAGTTCCACCTTCTTAGAATACGAGGTGCGCAATTGCAAACGTCACTCGCGAAGTCCTCCGGTGGTATCATTCCCAATTGTCATACATACTCATTGTTTCAAACTGGAACTAACTCCCGAAAGAAACAGCTGGCTTAGGAAGTAAGGCAACTCTATTAATCTTTTTTCAGACTCACAATTGAAGAACTACCACAGTACCTCCTACCGTACCTCTCCTCCCACATTTCCTCCCACATTCCACCCACCTTTCATATCATCGCAACTATGGACGACATTCAGAAGACCGCCACAAACTACGCCGACCTTGCCGGTCAGTCGCCGCTCCCTCCTCTTGCTGCATCTCTCTCGCTTATGTATGTTGGGTTATCTTCGCCCACAGCACTTGCACTGAAAGTGGGATCCACGGGGGGCTCTTCGTCCTTTTCCAAATCGGCCACGCTCTCAAAACCAACGCGGAAAACGTGTCTTTTGTTCGGTGCAGCGAACGCGTTGGGCTCCTGGATCATTTTCGATGGCGACGTGACCAACGGTGCAGGATTCACGTTTGCGTGGTCCACATTGTACCTCATTGTAAACGGGCGTCCTTCTTTCAGAAGCATGTTGAGGGGCAGATTGAGTCCCGTGGCACTTTCCGTGTTGGCGCTTGGCAACGCCGGGATCTACGGAAAACAGTTTTTCTGGCCCGCAGCCACGCCCAAGCCTTTAATGTAAATGACGAGAATTGAAATGCTGATGATGTATTATTATGGTTCCATCACCGGTGGTGATCACTGGATGTATATTTATTAAATTTCAGGTGAGATATGCCCAAAATGATACAGTTCTGATCCGTACGAGCTAAATACGTATACACTGACCTCTTAATGTCACCGTATGCTTGTTTGATGTATGTTGATATACTAAAAGAAGAGAGAAAAGAGATAGACTGTGTGTACTTTATGGCCAGTGTACTTCCATCAAGTTGGCTCGCAAACCAGTTCTAATAAAGGAATCATCAACTTATTGTTCCATGAGTATTCTGAGTATTCTGAGTACTCTGAGTATTCTGAGTTTTCTGATTATCATTTGGTTGCAGTATGCCACATCGACTAAAATGGAGAATCATTCACATGCCAGGATGGTTACGTACTACTCTTCCGTCCCATATTTTCATTGTATTCACAACTGCCTACTTTGCCCTTTTTGGTTTAACTTTTGTCATGAGTGAGTATTGTCATGAGTGAGTATCTGTAGCTTTTTGCAACTAAGCTAGACATATGTACATATGTGGTCCTTCTGTATGATTATTCTGTATGAACGATTGAGTGGTAGTCTGAGGAGATGAAAAGGAGTAGAAAGTGAGTCAGACCTTCTTGAGTTATAATGGGACCAAATGAGTGGATTCTTTGATGAATACACTGTGTCCATCGACTTGGTCATGTACTTTATCATCTATCTCATCATCCAGTTTATCACCTGCTTAATCATTAACTTAATCATCAACTTAACATCTGCTTTGAGTTATCATTTAATTTTTCATCTACTTAACTCTCTTCTTTGTCATCGAATACATCATATGTTTTATTGTCTACTTTACCATCTATTCCATCATCCATTCCATCATCCATTCCATCATCTATTCCATCATCTATTCCATCATCCATTCCATCATCCATATTATCATTGATTATATCAAGTAATTAATCGTCCATTTCATTATCTACTTCATCATCCACAATATCATCTAGTTCGTCATTGAATTCATCTTCTCTTTTATTCCCTAATTTATTACCTTCTTTGTCATCTGTTTTATTATCTAGTTGATCATCTACTAACTCTTGTACTTTACCTTGTAGTTCATTGTCTATTGCATCATCTGGCTTTTCATTTACTTCATCGTCCATTTCATCATCTGCTTATTCGTCTACCCTTTCTTCTATTTTAACATCTATTTTATCATAGATTTCATCATGGACGTTATCATTTATTTCATCATGGACTCAAAAATCAACCTCTTCATCTATTTCATCATCCACCTTATCTTTTTTTCCATCATCTCCCTGAGTCCCTTATCTATACCTTACACTCGGTTCAATTCTCCTTCATCTCACCTCATCTCCTCCCACACATCAAAAAATGCCTATTTTTTCTCTATAGTCTGTATAACATCCCTCGATCTCATACTCCCGCCTCCTTACTGCCACTTCATCGGTAGAAAGCCCTCTTTTTGAGCATACTCTCTGATCTTCTTCTCATCGTAAAGTTCAATGAACTGCTGGTCCATGGGTCTCTCTTTTGGCGCGGCAAACGTCCTATACTCATCGAAGATGATCGTGAGGGACCATCCCTGGAGCCTTCTGAGCACTCCCACGAGACATCCCGTGCGATGTTTACCCCTATTACAATGGATTAAAATCGGCTGGTTTTCGGGGTTCATCACGATTTTCATCGCCGCCGTGATGAGCTCGCTGCTGATCACGACAAAGGGCTCCTTGTTGCCCGACATGCCGAGCTGAAACAACTCGATGCCCTCTTTTTCGAAGAATTCCTGTTGTGCCATGGGATATTCCTCTGGTATCAAGCAAAGCACCGATTTGAGCCGCAATTTCTTGAGAAACCCGAAGTTCTGCGTCTGCGGGAACGACGAGCGGTACACCCCGGCCACTACAGGGGCGAAATTCTCCGGCGGCGTCACCGTTTCTGTACCTATATCTGCACTTTTGGAAGTATACATGGATGCGCCCTTTTCGCCCGGATTTCCATCGAACTTGTCGTCCAAATCCTCCTCGAACGTCATCTCGTCCTCCTCGGTCGTTGTACCTGCGCCGTCCTCCATTTTGAGCGTTAATAAACGAGATCGTAGCCCGTTTGTGTTGGTAGGTAGGGTATGAGGCACGTGACCTGGGTTGAAACCGCTATACTCGGGCGATTCGGCCCGTTTTTGCGGCAGTAGGCTGCGCTCACGGCACGGCCCGAGGTCCTCGTCCATCTGGAACGGGTCGTCGAGGAATTCCGTCATCAAAAGTGTGGGAAATAAGGGAGAATGTTGAAAATCTGGGTGTCAGGACTTGGATTTCGTGTTTTGGCCGTATTTGGCGAGGAAAAGTGCCGAAAAGTGGTGGGCCGGTTATTCTGATGTGCCTGATGACGTGACAGTCTTTAAAACTGGAGATTTTGCAAGACGTGTGATGTTTAACGGGGGATATGGTTTGTCATGTGCAAATCTATGTAACCGGTCCCGGTGAGCAGTGTGCTATATGCAGGCCGTTCTCGTTGGAAGTTACTGTGTCACGAGACCTAATCATGAGGTGGGAAGTGTCCAAGATTTGAGCTATAAGTGTATGTTTTTTAGAATTTATTGTTTTTCTTTTCAAATGCAGTTCTCAGAGTCAGAAGTTTCAGAAAGTTGCAACTTTGAATCGACTTGTTATGCTAGCACTAAATGAAACTCTAGAGAGTTCTGTCACGTGCACCTTCATGTTGGGCTCTAGGCCCCTATATGCAAGCCGATAAGTAATGCACGAATATAGATATGCGAGAGACTTGGCCTGGTATTGAAATGTATCGAGTTCGAAAAGTTTGAGATCTTTTGAATAGTCATTTTTGAGAAAATGAACAGTTTCACATAGTCTTGAAGTACGGTGTAATGGTCTTCTCGTGTGTGATCGTACACTGCACCTGCTGTAAATCCAGGTGAGTATATTGCAATGCACACAGTGCACACATCCACATGCATGAGGCATCGAAAAAAGAAGATTGCAAATTGCGAGTACCGCTGTGGGAGCTCACACTTCACGTAGTCAACACTAAAAGTTGGATGGCACACTTGCAAATGTGGTACCTGATAGATGCAAAGTACACACAGAGGTTGGCACCCCTTGTTTCACAATTAATACGAAAGTATATAGTCTAGAAAAGGCAATTAGCAAAAAAAAAACTCTCAATTGTTATTATCGTCAATACCACATTTTGTTTTGGTTGGAGTCCTCTGCATTCTTTGGGTGTACTTGAATTTTTTTTTTGAACCTCTTCATACCTAGGACCTGAATTCACACATGGATATATCAATTATTAGACTAAGAAAGTACCCTTTTTTGGGTAAAAAAGACACTTTGAAGCTAACTCATGAGAGCAGAGTATGAGAATAAAGCATTCAATTGGAGAGAGCATCATTGGCAAAACACAGATACACATCCACACAAATATACACATCCACACAAATATACACATCCACACAAATATATAAAACACACAAATACATACAACACACTGTTTATCGCTCATACGCCTGCTCGACTTCCACTTCCCTTAAGATCCTCTCTATAGAGTCCACATCTCCCTGCATGCCCGCAGCCTCGGGAAACGACTCTGCCAAAGTCCCTTTTTCGTAATCCGAAATGGGACTGCTCGTTTTCAGCGCCTTGTAGAATGAAGAGGACACGGTTTTTCCTGTGTCGTTCGTGGCACGTGACGACGTCCTGCTGAAATACGAGTTCTGGCACGAGCTAGGCACCGAAGTGTTATTTGCCGACGATGCCCAGAGCGAGCTAAGTGGGAGGTTACACACGATGATGATCACACTTAGGTTGAGGAACACATTGGAGCCCGAGCCAGTGTACGACCAGATGACCATGATCGACGGGATAATGCATGTTTGCGTGGACATGATGAGAAGAATATGCATGGCGTCAAACTGCTTCAATCCCAACACTCTTCTTGTTCTGACGGCGAAAATCAACTTGGCTACTAGTAAAACGCACGTGAAATTGATCGACGCCGCAAACATGATGAACGGGAGATTGTTTTCCCAGCTGGCGTACCTCGTAAACCCGTTGGTGATTTCGGCCTTCACATTCAAGAGATTGTGGGTCACACTTATAATGTAGAGGACCACCACCACGATTGCAAGAGCCCCGGAGCATATCGGAAGAATCCACCCCAAGGCTTTTGCCCGTGTGGACTTGAAGATCACGTAGATCTGAAACACAAGTATACACTCGATGGCTGCTATTAATAGCACATAGAATGTGTTCACTGCCACCGTCATGTGGTAGGCGCTCCAGAAATCGTAGAACATGCCTGTGTATGCGAACGATAACGAGTTGAAGGGGCCGAGAAGGTATCCGATATAGAGGCCAGACCGGAGCACGAGGAATAACAATGCAACTTGGTGTAGAATGAACATGGGTGTTTTTTTGTTCACCATAATGAACCACGACACCAACATGAGCAAGGCGCCTGCTCCGATGGCGAGTCCTTGCGCAATAGCCATGCGGATACTGTCATGTAGGGAAGTGTCAAGCTGGCCAAAAGGAACAGATAAGAGTGTGTCTTGTATAGTATAGCTGAGAAGCACCTCACGGGGGTCAAACTGATCCATGTTGCAAGGAAGATATAATGGAATATAGAGGAAGGATAGAATGGAATATAGAAAATTGATAAGAAACCTGATGTAGCACAATGAGACAGTTCCACTTGTATGGGATAGCCATCACGCTCTTATATATGGGGTCATTGGAGGTGGGTGCAAAACGTGCATGAGACGTTTAAGTGGGTTGCCGCATTTGGCAGCCACAATGGGCTGCGGTGGCCATGCGGCAGACGCACACCGCATTATGCAAGCCTCGCGGGGAAAAAACAACTCAAAACGCTCGATGCCGGCCGCTTTCGTACAGGGGTGCGTCTTCAGAAAGTTCTCTGTCAGTCAGTATGGTAGAGAGATTCTCGAAGAACGCAGTAACTAAGGTATAAGCTTCTTGAGATGGTTTCGGAGTGTTCGCGGCATAGAGATGGAAGTAGAGATGTATGGAAGAAGGGTGGGTCACACTATAGGAGAAAAAGATGAGTTAAAGGTACGAGCAAGAAGTACGAGATACTTGAACATTAGATGAAGTGCCAGAATCTTGAAACATGGGTGATGCTCAGGGCTCGGCATTTCTGCCTTGCGTGGTGTATCACGCTTGCATCTAATTACCTTCTCCGATTTATCGCAGCCAAAAAAAAAAAAAAA
>JAJMCI010000422.1:0-11778 GCA_030565705.1 Metschnikowia baotianmanensis | reverse complement strand
TGCAGTTCCAGACATAGATATCTTACGATCGGACTAAAGCTGAACCGCACACGACCATGGGTCTTGCTCCTCGGACATGAAGAAAGGACAACGCATAGAATATTCTCTCCTTTTCTCCACGCTAAGGTAAATACAATAAACGAATCTAGCCTGTGATAACGCACTTAACACAACAGTTGTCACAAATTCCAACAGATTATGGTATGAGCATAAGGTCTTTTTTCGTCAGGCGGTCAGCCATGCCGTACAGTGCGCCTGCATACGAGTGTGGGGTTGCGAGAGACTTCACATGATTCTACGTGAGGGTGGGTCCAAGTTGAAAGTGTTGATACTTACAGAATATTTTTAGGTATTACACGTTCTTTTATGGTTATTTGCAATGTTTTAGCTTTTTATTTGTGATACAGACCATATTACATATATACTCGAAATCATTTCTCATATTGGAAATTCTTGCCTCGTGTTTTACGACAATGCCCCTTTTCCGCCCTAAAGCACCTGTTCAGCTCTCATTTACTCACGAGATCTTCGACGTGAAGCCCTTCTCAATTAGTTTTTAGGATCCAATCATATGTTCTTTGAGAATTTGAGCTTCGGTCAATCTCTTTATTTTCAAGATCTTTACTTAAGTCGAAGATGTTCCTAAGATCGCTATTTCATTGTGGTACTGTTTCGAGCAAGGTATCAATATATCCTCACGTCTCGAGTTTAAAGCCTCTACATCGCTCAATTCCGCATCGCTCAACTCTTGATCATTTCTAGAACTCAAAGTCTCTGCATTTCTAGATTCTGGCAAATCGCGTGGAGTGTCTAAAGACTCTGCTTCGCTCATGACTTCCAGGTTTTGCGTACCACTGCTTCGGAATATATTTCGCGTCCATTACCCGGTAATCGAGTCTATCGGTCATTTCGCCTCTTCTTTCAAAATATCTCTCACCTTTAATCATTTTCAAAAAAACGATTCCACAGTATTAAAAAATCATTTGAGATATTCCTTTTATTTCTCAAAAGATCCATTGATTAAAGGGGAGCTCAAAAGATACTAAGCCCCAAAACTGTACAGTTATACATAAAACCTTCAACCCATTTTGAGGTCACCTCTCACAAATCACCTATGATGACTCCGATTTGACCTAAACCTCGTGCTGAAATGAACTTTGTCAACTACCCAAAAGATGAATTGCTTCACACGGTCCAGTAATCTGCCTAATCTGCCTAGGCAGTGAAACTGGAAGCAACTTCAAGTATTCCAAATATTTTTAAATGATATTTCTATGTCGCGGAATATCTGGAGGGCCCTTTTTCCGTAGCATTTTCATTTGCAGTTGAACTAAGTTCATGATTCTACTTATCATTTCGAGGTAATTTTATGTATTCATAGGCGACCAGCTATGGAAGTGGCTCCAGGGAGCTACTCAATCTGTTTAGGTGGATGTAAACATCCGTGCCGTAACCCTCCATTGAGATCAACTTCAAGTCGCCTCCGAAATACTGCGCGTAAAGCCTGGAGATTGGTAACCCGTACCCGAATCCAGCCATGGGCGCCTTGAATGTACTTTGACTGTATTCCGAGTCCAACGTCGGTGTTTTGTCGACCGTTGTGTACAAATACGTCCAAATCAAAGGAATCTCGCTGCGAGCGATTCCTCCACCTTCATCGGAAATCTTGATCGCAATATCCTCGTATCCCTCTGAAATAATCACCTTGATGGGGGGAAACTTCAAGTCGTTCAAGTCGATATCTTCGGCCTTAAGTTCGGGGTTCTCTTCCATCATTTTTTCCTTGAGCAATGGTGTATGAAACTCGATCGTTGCTCTGAGTGAGTTTTTCAATACCTCGAAAAGAATATGGATCAAGTGCCCAGCGACATACATAAAGCTCACCAGTTCCTGAGGCGCGATCAACGTCACCTCAGGCGCCTCGAAAAGACCATAGTATTCCTCGCAAATGTATTTTGCTGTCTCCACGGCGTCTTCGGCAATTTCCTTCACATTGCAATCGGTAGAAATCACACCGACGTAATTTGACTTGCCCCCTTTGCTCAGACCCGAATCTCCATTCGATCCATTCAAGAACTTGGAGATTTTCTGTCTAGTGGGCAGCGCCTGTGCCATGTTAAGAGCGATGTGCTGACCAATGAGCATTCTAATTCCTATTCTCAGCATATAGAACCGATCCAAGAATGTCTGGATTGCCGAGTTGACTTGTACCAACTGTTGTTCAGTCTTCCACTCTTGAACTCCCTGGGCCATGGTGGCCACAGTGGCGTCATGTCTTTTCTTGATCTTATTGAGCGCCTCGGCGACTAGCTTATTATAGTCGTATACTTCCTTGGGCCATACTGTGTTGGTGGGGCACGGATTGAAATACGTTTTTCCATAGGTGGGTGACTCTGTTCTCGCACGAGTATTCGACGCGCTCAAGGATGAGGTCGCATGATGCGGACGTACTACAATCCCGTCGTCCGAGAATACATTGTTGACCGCTGGATTGGACTTTTGTTCTTGTGCTAAGTTGGAAGAGTCCAGGAGAGTTATGTCCCCTGGGAAATCGTTGACATTCCGATCTTGGTGGTGGATTTGCTGGTCCTTGATACTGAACAACTGCTCCCGCAAAGCCTCGTCGATTTTCGGTTTGGGAATGGACGTGAGCTCCTCGAATGATTGTGCGTACCAGTTCTTCACCTTCACAGTGGATGGCATTTTCAGAAGCCCGAGAGGGGCGTTTTCCAAGTCTCTGACTTTCAAGGCCAACCGAATGGGGAGTTCCTCTACAATGAATTGCGACGCAAGAAAAATCGATCCCGGAGACGGCGAAGGCCCAAACTGGACCATTTGTCTGATACTAATCGAGGTTTGAGGGTACGATGCATATTTAAAGATCTTATCACGAAGATGCTTGGTTAGCTCCCAGCCAGTTCCCATTCTCAGTGTGATTTATCGAGTTCTGGTTGGATTTGGGTTTTTTGAAAAGAGTATGTTGCTTGCAAACTTGTATCAACCAGTTCGTTTTGCCCGCGTATGAACCCACGGGTCGGAGAGCACCAGGAAGGACCGAGCGATGAAAAAAGCGGGGGTGCGAGTTTCGGGTATTGTCCGATAATGGATGATATTGTGTATGAACTCGAGGAGAATAGGAAATTTTCAGTTGCCTCTGAAATTCCTGATTATAGAAAAAGGCTTTTTGTGAATCAAAAAAGAAAATTGAAAGATAATTCTACGGTTCGAGACATAATAATGGTTCATTTTTAGATCCATAGACTGATAAAGGCGGGCATGCGAAAGTCCGGGGTTCGCAGGTCATGTGACGCCGCGAGCAACAGGGCAAGTTTACACTGAATTCCTCGGTCAAGATTTCGTAATAAAAAGAGAAACGGCGGAGGAGCCACTGAACAAAATATGTGAGATGAAATAAATAGAACAAAACACCAACACAAACCCTACGTCCTTCTCTTCTCAAATTGAGAAAGTTTTCTCAATAGCTTTCATCATATTAATGCGATGCTCCGGAACTGAAATTGAGCTGTGCCGAAATCCACATCCGCCCAACCGTGAGTCATATATGCAGAACTCCGAAACCCTGTGACCTATGACCCTCACAGCCGAGGCTCGAAAACCTGGAGAAGCAGGAGGGTGGGTAACCGAATAAGACGAGAAACTAAAAAGCACTAATATTGTTGTAATTTAAACAATCTAGATTAGTCTCTGGCCATCTTGGGTAGCCCCTGAGTGAATTTAAATCGCCTTTTTCGATTTGATGCCGGCATTGTTTAAACTTCCGGTCATCCGCCACGATGCGATGTTGCGCATGTTAAAGTTCATGATTGTCTAAGGAGCTTGCTCTTGACTCATTCCTAAGGGCTGATATGCAGTCGATAAGCTCACAATAGCTCACGTATTTTGAAATTGCCTGCATACAAGGCTGCTGATCTCGGGATCCCGGTGGAGCGGACCTCGGGGTAACGGAGAAGACGCGCAATTCCAGTAGAATATAAATTGAGCTTCAACCCCCAATATCACTGATCAAAATATTCAGATTCGAAAAACTATACAACTTTCGTGCATTTTTTCAAAAATAAACTCAAATCACTACTAAAACCATCTCCAACACATAATGAAGAGCCATTTTCTCTCTATCGCCTCTCTCAGAACTGCCTCAAAGTGCTGGCTTCCGGTCACTTCTAAGCTGAACTCGATCAGATACTTCTCAAAGCAAACGATTTCTGGTAAACTCGAAACCATTGAGAATGACGGTGTCAACTCGCTTGCGAACGAAACTTTCGTTTCATCAGAGTCCCATCATAGTGAAGCGTTTTTCGAACCCACTGTGCACTCTTCGGAGGAAATCTTCACTGCTGGACCAGTGAACAGGGCTTAGGTATGGGCGAAACGAACTCAATAACGTTACGGTTTATGATATATAATTATTCAGGAAATAAAAAAGGATTTAACTTATGAATCTTGTAGTGGGGGCGCTGGTCGACTCATTTGCATACCGCGGAAACCTTATCTACAGTGCACGTGATCCTACCAGTAGATCCAGTTTCAAGATATTCTTTACTACCATCTCCACAATACATCACGACACGTGCACTCACAAATCGGAATACCAAATTAAAACGTGGATTTTCAACCCGATAATGACCTCCAGAATCAAAATCGCCGTGGGGCAGATGTGCTCATCCTCGAATGTAAAAAGAAACTCTCGTGTCGTTTGCAAGTTGATTGACCAAGCTATGCAGCAGAAGGCTAAAGTACTCTTCCTTCCTGAGGCATCTGATTATATTTCCAGAGATGCTGCCCATTCTGTACAATTGGCCAGACAAACAACATCAGACTTTATAGACGTTATTCGCGAGAAGTTGAGATCCATCAAAACAAAAAGTAGCCTGGATGCACTTTGTGTTGCAGTGGGCGTTCATGAACCAACTACCGGACGTGATTCAGACGCCAAGGTGCAAAACAATCAATTATGGATCACGAGTCTGGGAATAGTCGAGCACAGATATCAGAAGATACATTTATTCGATATCAACATACCCGATGGCCCTATTTTGCAGGAGTCGAAATCAGTCGAAGCAGGAAACAAGATCTTGGATCCCTTTCCTGTGAGTGATTTGCATCCTGACTTCAAGGTTGGATTTTCTATATGCTATGATATCCGATTCCCCGAACTCGCTGCGAGGCTACGAGAATTAGGCGCTAACATTCTCACGTATCCCTCTGCATTTACAACAAAAACAGGCGAAGCGCATTGGTTAGAGTTGGGACGTGCGCGTGCGATAGATAATCAGTGTTTTGTGGTCATGGCAGCTCAATGTGGGGAGCATGATGTGTATGCAGATATGCTGGAGGCTGATCTTGAGTTGGAGAAGAGCTCTCAAACAGCCCTTAAGAAGAGAGTGAGCTATGGCCAATCAGTGGTCATCGGGCCGTGGGGTGATGTGTTGGTGAAAGGGCCGACGTATCTGGAACTTGAAGATAATAAAGGGGTTGATGCTGAGGGAGACTACTATCAACTCTTCGACGTGGAGCTTGACTTCGCTTCGTTGGAAAAGATCCGCACGAATTTGCCTGTTTTCCATCATAGGCGGCCCGACGTTTTCACCAAATGATCGACTCTCATGTATCGTAACGTGGCCTTCTTTCGACTTTGTTTGGTATGGTTGGTAGCTATTCAAGAGTCTTGGTAGGAGTAAGCTCAGCATTAATAAATCTAGTTAATGAGGAGATACTGTCATTTCACTTACGTCGCAGTTGATACCCTCTAGCGTATTTTTCAAGGAGATTAGCGTATAACAGTGTGCTTTGGATCTTTCGATCTATGCACAGCTGAGATCGTATTTCCACGTTTATTTAGGAGACCGTCAGAGAGCATAAAGCATATAGAAAATCAGCAATATGAAAAGACAATTACTGCAGTAAGTTCTCTAATTCTGATTTCTGTCTAAAATAATCTACTCTGCGTCCACTTAGTGGGGCAATCATTTCATGCAAAGTATTGGGATACTACGATGGTTCCAAAATGGCTCCTTTCTTGAGATCGCGTACGTATACGTCTATCTCAACCACGAGCATAACACGATGATATTACACACCACTTGCTGAAACACAGTCGTTGTTTTACGAAAAGAAGGATGTACTGAGAATATTGAATATCAAACCAATGCTCCCCGATGAGGTCTTCCATGATTTTGTTCATGTATGTCATGTTATTGAATCAATCTCAAAACTGTAGGCCAAGTACTGTCTATCTCATAGAATGATGGTTTTCAAGAGATCGGAAAAAGTCCTGCTCAAGTCCACTTACTTCCACGTGAGTAATGACAAGTCGACAGGATAATTGCACAGTGTGACATGTTGCTAAGTGTTCCCCCAATTATTCTCATTGCTGCGACATGAACCCTAAATTATTATGTAAAGGGAAAAGTGAGGGGAATGAATCTTTACTTTTGCCACTCGAAAGGGATGAATACCCAATTGGAGTTTGAATAGACAAAAAAAAATAACACAATGCAATTGACTTTCAAGTAAAACAAGTAGCAGTTTAATTCCTTGCGGATGTACGGCACGTGGGCTGCGAACTCAACAAACACAACATCATCTATAACACCGTGGGTCTTTACATTTCTGCCCCTTTATTCGCCAAACTATGATGTGAGAGTTTGTGTACCAGACCGACGATACTTGCTGAAATCATTCACACAGTCACAAATGTACATGGCTTTGTGTTTTCATTCTACGTAGGACGTAATACACAGGGTCAAAATGAGGGGAACTAAATTTAAGATGTGCACCCCTGTCCGCAACCAGAGATCTGGGTCAGAACCAACATTTATTGCCGCTAACTAATTTCAATCTTACCAAAAGATGACCTGGAGCATAACGGAAATCACCTCTGATTGGACCAAAATCTAAAAAGAATAAATGATTCCACCTACCTAGTGCAATAGAATTCTGTACCACTCAACGGTTGCTGTTGTTGCGCTATCACAAAATCTCAATTTTCCGAAGGCCTCGTGCAGAAGATAATCTTTGCCTCTGAGATGCCTATTATTATGCCGGAGAGGGGAGATGGAGGGGTAATTACTGATAGGGCTATACGCACTCTGTTGTTGAGCGCGCCACCAAAAGAACGGGTGGTTCGGATTAACTTTGGGGGCTTTCCCACATCTATGCAGTTCTTGCTCCGCCTATCGTTCCCCTCTTATCGTATAGATATGCGACGGGGAGGTTTAAATAAATGGTGAGCTTTTTGTCATTCTTCTACTTTTTGTGTTCTGTACTTCTACTTCTAAGCTTTTAACCTATATCAACCCTTAAGCTGAAAACATCCAATTTGGGCACGTCTTTTGGCAATCAGATTTCAACAATCATCCACCCTCAATTGACCTTTTTTTCCTTCAAGTTTGCACCGCCTTTGTGTTAATTCGTGCAATGCTCAGATTCGCCAGATTGATCACCGGGACAGCCTCTCCAACACTTACACTTTTCCACAACACAAACTCCAAACTTTCCCACCATCTACTCGAACGTTTGGCAACCCATGACTCTCGTTATTGCCTAGATGTGCGCACCAATAAATTGCCACTGTACAAAACATACTCTTTCATTCACGAGGAGTGTATGAATGTTCATCCGCAAAACACCCGCAGTTTCGAACGGGTATTTCCGGCGTTGCTTGCGTCGCCAAGCCATCTGTTTTGCAACCTTGAGGTGAAGACGAAGTCAAAGGTGAAGCAGTTTGTGCCTGACTTGGAATTGGTGGATGAGCTGTCTTATCTGGATGAGATTGCTCTCCACAATGCAACAGAACTTTCACCGTTTGTGGTGGACTGGGCAAATAAGTTAGTTGCTGTGGACGACGAGGGCTTGGACACCATTATGCAGAATTACTATAACTGTGGCATGCAAAAGAGCAGCAAGGTGCATTTGCCGCAAGAAAGTGACTCGGTATTTCAAGGGCCCGGTTCTGGAATCAAGCCCTTATTCAATTCTCCATCGACGTCGTTTCAGACGCCCCGCACCACTCAATGTGCTGTGGCTTCTCGTTATACAGAGCATCCTCATACTGCCGAGTTTGCCGACCTTTATTAATTTCAATCCGGTGACTGGTTTAAGTCACGTTTATAGACGCAATACTATGCTTTAATCGATTTATTACTTAGATTTATACAAACGGGAACTCAAGGGTTCGAAACTTCCTTCGTATTCAACAGAATATTAGATCCCCATTCTCCGTGTGACATACTCTTGAGCAAGCACAGCAAACGTGAGTCCCAAGCCATCTCGGATCCAATCTTTCACCCATTCACTTGGGTCCACCGACTCGCCATCATCTTCCTGGCCATAGACAGAGTCCACATCATCATGCACACCAGAAACCCACCGGGCCCATCTTAATGGGAATGGCTGGGACTTACTCACAATGGTGATGTTGTTTGTGATATCCTTCAAGATCATCGTGAAGGAAAAGGAGTTGCTGTTGTTGGCTTCAATAAAGGCCGGGCCCAGGTTGTCGCCTTCCTTCGATTGGTCGACATTGCCTGCTGTGATGGGTTGGATTGCAATAAATACATTGGACTTGTTGATCTCGTCCCCCACAGACTCTTCAGTGGACAGTTGCATAGTCTCGTGTTCCACAATCTTCAAGTAGTCCTTTATCGAGCTTTCCAAATTGGCAAAACACAACTTCTCTCCGTCGATGGCTTTACCACTGAACATGCTCAAGTCATAATACCGAGAGTACGCTGGTTTTTCATGCTTATGATTGAAACTGCTCACAGTAGCCTTGATTCCGCCCTCCACCTGGCTCATAACTTTCCCGAATTTCGCGGAGCAGAGACTGTCCAAGTAGTCGACGTTGTTCAAGTCGTAGACGAGAAGAATGTTCATGAGCTCGTCCTCCTTGTCGATCAAGCCGTCCTTGATCTGCTGGGACATGGTGGACAAGATCGAGTTCAACTTGTTCGTGATTTGCATGATCTGCTCGGTATCGGCCACGCCGCTGGTTTCCGCAAGGAACTTTTGTCTTTGTTGAGACAATTGCTGGGTCGTATCGGACGCAATCTGGTACGTCGTCTCACTCAACTGCTGAGCGTTCGACGCGAGAGATCCCCAGAGCGATGAAACTTTGTTAGATCCTTCCGTGTTCCACCATGACGAAATCGACGCGATTGGGTCGATCGCGGTTTCTTCGGTAGTTTCGGCTTCTTTTACGTCCTCTGCCTTTTCAGTGGGTGGCTTGGGACTCTCACTGGCTTGGGCTTTTTTCATCAAAGGTTTCCTAACAGCCAGATTGGTGTCTTTGTGTTCAACTCCTTCAGAACGGGGAGAGTCGGGAGCCAGGGCCGGGTTTGATACGTTTTTCTTTACACCTTTGAGGGTTTTACCTGTTTTGGGTGTGCTGGCGCCATCTGCTCTCTTGGGCTCGAACTTACCTCTAGAATTGCCGACTGGTGTGGATGACTTATCGTGGGCACTAAGTTCGTCCAAGAATTCCAAGAAGTCATCGTTCGACCCGGAATCCTTGGTCTTGGGCACAGGTGCATTGGTCTTGGAGTCGGGGAGAGAATTGATGAAGTCCAACACGTCGTCGGCGTCTTTATTACTCATGGTTTAGTCGTGTTATTCAAGATTCAATTTGAACGAGGCTCGGGAGATATTCTATTAGGTGGCTTGGAGGTGTACGGGTCTGAAATAATCCCCACTTGGCCTTTCTCCAATACTTAGAAAAGCTACGGAATCTCAGGGAAAAAATTACTTTTGTGTTCGAGGCCAATAAAAGAGATTCCGTGAAGAATAAAACTCTTATATTTTCTACGAAGGTTCTTGTCAGTGAATTCGAAGAAATCGGCTGGACCTTCCCCAAAATAAGCTTATTCGGAGATGCGCAAACTGAGTAGATCCGTGCGTCTCTTACTGCGAGTCCTTCAGTAAATTACTTCACAAAACCCAAACAATCATAGCAAGTTCCTATAGATGAATTCTCAAAAGGGTATCTATCAATATTGGACCCTATAATAGAGATCTTCAACTCGACCACACCAGCCAATGCACGGGTGAAATGGTTATAAGATGATGCACCAATCAGAAAAAAAAACAAAGCTCAGGGGACGGTGCTCTGAATCTCGATTTGCTTAGCCAAGCAAAACCAGAACGACGATCAAAGAAGACCAGAACGGAGATGGAGCAAAGCCTCTCACACTGTAAACATCACAGCAAACTTCACAGGGAACCAGCTTGCTCAAAATAAGTTCTGCATGTATCAATCCGGTTTCAACAGCCCCCTGGCTTCCTCGACCCTGGATGCTTTTTCAGGGGCCACATCTGACTCTTCGAGATTTTCTGCAGTTTTTTCTTGTGTTATCCACAGTCCAAAACGCTTGCATGTCTACCACACACTCCTCTCGCAGCTCATTCGGCACGACATGCATGTATTTCCATGACGAAAAGGGTAAAAGTGAGGGTGAGAGTTGAAAATACAGGAATACGAGTTGAAAATAAAGAAGCAAATTTTCGGGGCCGGAATGTGTCATATTAGCCGACTCTTCCTAACAATAAGACGAATTCTTCCAGAATATTAGGATGGAACTTCCTGGGCTTCTCGAAACCTCTCAAGTATATTGAAAACGATTCTCCAGCTTAGTGGTGCTGTCGGTATTGCTGATCGTCTAACCGACAAATCCGAGGAGCCAGCGATAAATCACGCATACATCTCATGCACATCTTGCATACATAGATGCAATTATCCCGAAATGGTTTATTCCACACACATTTGTAAAACCTCGACCAGACTCGACGGAGATCGGGAACTTTTATGTGTGACCAGTTTCCGTTTTTTCTGCTTCATTATCAACCGTTCTAATTTCCTTTTTTTTTCTTTTTTCTTTTCAAGCCGTAAAGGTCTCATTACCATTCTTGCAATCCAAGTTCATCTGTCTTAATTCATGCTTCAGTCCCCTGGAAATTCATCTCACAAACAAAAGACAAACTGGAGGGAAAAACTTTGGCGCCTGTCGAGTTCCCAAGCAGCCAGAACAACTCCAGCCCATGCGACGTTCTTAAGAACTCCAAAAAGTTCACCCAGTCTTCCTCCCCTTTCAAATTCGCCAACCCTGACACCCGGTTCCTTTAAACATAGCAAGCCCGAGACCGATCTTTTCTTGACTCCCTTGGACGTTCTCGATCATGAACATGAGGTCAACAATCTCTTGGATAACCAAATAGGTATGATCTTCGGCGATTGGAGTATTCCCCCACCCCCACCCAGGAAAAGCTCGAGCTCGAATCCAAACAAGCATCAGTTACTTCCTTCAAGGGTGCTGCCAGGTCCTCGGGTCAAACCTTACTTCACGAAATCAATGGGATTCGACTCTAATCTCAACCAAGAGTTTTGTTTTATTTGCATGGATATCTTGGAAACAAAACTCGACTCAGAGAAATTGGTGCCACTTGAATGTGGAGACTGTGTCCACGGAGAATGTCTTCAGACTAACGTCGATATACTACTTGAGAAGTCATTACACCAAGGTGCTTTCAGTAAACTCACCCACGAGTCGGCAGTGGAGAAAAAAGTCTTTCCTGTTTGTCAGGGAAGATGCTGCGCAACGGAAGGAAAAACCAATCCGGTGAGTCCCATAAGTAAAGGCATCGTATCAGATATCATGGCAGATGTCATGTTATCCGTGAAGTTGAAAGCGGTCTCTACACAAAACGCCAAGCCGGCCGCTGTATCACCTTTGACTTTTGGGACAGAAAACCGTGTTTCAAGGTACT
>JAJMCI010000421.1:0-11786 GCA_030565705.1 Metschnikowia baotianmanensis | reverse complement strand
CTCGCTTTTTTTTTTATTCTTTTTTTTTTTTTTTTTTATTTCTCGCTCGCGAACCGGGGTTTGCACGGTTGACTCTATCTGATTTTTTCTCAACACCGTTCCAACAAGTCTCCTTTTCTCCCACACTGTTTTGTGTAGAGCCGCCCCCCCTGACGTTTTGATAAGGAAGAAAAACGCAAGGCCATTCAAATTTCTTTTTTCCTCCACCCTGCCCCGAGAACCCGTGCCCTATTCCCGACGCCCGGACCTCTCGCCTCCACTGTTGCCGGTTCTGTTCACTTGTTGACAGGCAAAAAAAAAAAAAGACGGGCCACAAAAGGACACACCAACCCCCCGCCCAGTCCCCCAAGACACTCCACCTTTTCATCGTAGCCGCTGCAGTCCTCCATTCTGCCGAGCGGTGCCCCTTTGCATTTTTACAGCCACCCTCTCGACCACAAAACCAACACACCCGACATGTCGTTGCCCGTGCAGATGGCAATGAAACCGTCCGCCAACACGCTCAACCAAGCCCCGGCGGGGCTCCCGCTCCAGCAGATGATGCCGCATGCACAAGCACAGGCAGCACAGCAACAAGCTCATCAACAGGCTCAGCAACAAGCGCAACAACAAGCCCAGGTCCAAGCCCAAGCTCATCAACAAGCTCAGGCACATCAACAGGCCCAAGTCCAAGCGCATCAACAGGCCCAAGTCCAAGCTTTGGCACAGGCCCAGGCCCAGGCTCAGGCCCAGGTGCAGGTCCACGTGCAGCATCCCGGCCAGCTCCAGGCAGGCGAGGTGACGTCGGTTCTTTCGGAAACCACGGGGCTGACATGGATGGCGATCGGATCCTTGGCTGAATCGCTTGGCGACTTGGACAAGGCCACGCTGCTGTACGACACGGCGTTGCGGCACAGCCCCAACAACCCGGAGGCGCTCACGCGGCTCGCCAACCTCTACCGCACGCGTGACCACTTTTTAAAAGCCGCAGAACTCTACGAACAAGCACTCAACTTCCACCCCGAAAACGGCGACACCTGGGGCCTCTTGGGCCACTGCTACCTCATGATGGACGACTTGCAGCGCGCGTACGCGGCGTACCAGCGCGCGCTCTACTACTTGGAGAACCCGAACGTGCCCAAGTTGTGGCACGGCATCGGCATCTTGTACGACCGCTACGGCCTGTTGGAGTACGCCGAAGAGGCGTTTGTGCGCGTACTTGACCTCGACCCAAACTTCGACAAGGCCAACGAGATCTACTTCCGCCTCGGTATCATTTATAAGCACCAGGGCAAGTTGCCCAGTGCGCTCGAGTGTTTCCAGTACATTTTGCTGAACCCTCCTCATCCTCTTACTCAGCCAGATGTATGGTTCCAGATCGGGTCTGTGCTCGAGCAGCAGAAAAACTGGACCGGCGCAGAGGACGCGTACAAAAAGGTGTTGGAGGTCAACCCGAACCATGCGAAGGTCTTGCAGCAGCTTGGGTGCTTATATTCGCAAGCAGAAGTGTCTCCCACCGACCTGGCTGCACTGCAGAACGGGCAGAACGGGCCGAACGGACAAAACGCACAAAACGGGCAGAAGCCGTTCCTGCAGGACTTGGCCGTGGCGTTGAAGTACCTCAGCCAGTCGATCGATATCGATTCGACCGATGCACACTCCTGGTACTACTTGGGCCGAGTGCACATGATCCGCGGCGACTTCAACGCGGCGTACGAGGCGTTCCAGCAGGCAGTGAACCGCGACTCGCGCAACCCCACGTTCTGGTGTCTGATTGGTGTGCTCTACTACCAGATTTCGCAGTACAGAGACGCGCTTGACGCATACACCCGGGCGATCCGCTTGAACCCGTACATCAGCGAGGTCTGGTACGACTTGGGCACGTTGTACGAGACGTGCAACAACCAGATCTCCGACGCGTTGGACGCGTACCGCCAGGCAGAGCGCTTGGACCCCGGCAACCCGCACATCCAGGCCAGGCTCGAGCAGTTGATCAAGTACCAGCAGGACGGGAATACGCATCCGCCACAGCCTCCGCCAGTTAATCAGCAGCCCCGCTTGCCGCAGGGAATGGTCTTGGAAAGCACCCAGCCACCTCAGGTTCCGCAGCCACCTCAGGTTCCGCAGCCTCCTCAGGTTCCCCAGGCTCATCAAGCTGCTCAGGTTTCTCAGGTTTCTCATGCTCCTCAGGGCCCTATGCAGGCCGGAAACCCCGGTGTTGCAGGGTCTCCTCCTAGCAATCCGGCTGGTCAGCTTGTTCCAGGTGCAGGACTCTCGGGAGTCCCTCCTCAGGGTCCTCCTCAGATTCCTCAGGGACTTCAGGGACCTCCTCAGATCTCTCAGATTTCTCAGGGACCTCCTCAGGGCCAGCTCCAACTTGGCCAGCCTAAACCAGAGGCCCAGCCGCCAAGACCAGCACAAATCGCACAGCCAGGCCAGCCTCATCTGTTGCCGCAGCCTGCTCTGTCTTCTCAGCCTGCTCAGATTCAACACTTGCCCCTGCCTGCTCAGGTGCCCCCACAGCAGCCTAGCCATCCGGTTTCACTGACCCACTCGCCCCAGCAGGACCAGGCCAAGATGCAAAGTGTTGCGCCAGTCACACATCCCAATACAGGATCTGTGCCAGGACCCATTCCGGCTCCTATCGGTGCCTCTAATCCCTCTGCAATTCCTGCTACTGAAATTCCTGCTACTTCGAATCCTGCGACTGTTGACACCGCCAAGAGCCCGGAGGTGCCTGCTATCCAGCAGCTTGCATTGACGAGCACCCAGCCGCCTTCGCAGCTAGCACCAGTCCCCCAGATCCAGACTGCTCCGTATCCGAGTCTGGCTGCACCCATGGCGCCTCTTGCGGCTCCATCCACTGAACAACCTACTCAGCCTATTCAGTCTCAGCCTACTCAGCATCAGCAACTTCAGCAGCCTCTTTCCTCCATTTCCTCGCAACAGCCTGCTAGTTCTACTGTGCAGAACAGTGATGCTCCACAGTTGCTGAATGGCCTTCCAGATGCAGGCCAACCAGACGCAAGCAACGCGGCTGCCCAAGTTCCATCTGTTCCATTCGCTGACTCCTCTGCCCAGTCTGCTGCACCATCTGCTGCTCAATCTGCTGCTCAATCTGCCCCATCTGCGCCTGCATTGAACACCACATCCAACGGGTCGTTGAAGCATGACTTGGACGACAAGCCGGACGCCGCGGTGGCCAAGAAACCCAACAATGCAGAGAATCTCTCCGAGCCTCTCTCCGGGACTCACTCCGAGAATACCGATAAGAGCAAGAGCGAGCCGGCGGCAGAGAGCAAGGCCACTGGTGCCTTGCCACCCATGCAGGAAACAAAACAAGCTTCCGAGCCAGCCTCCTCTGTTCCGGTCCCGTCCTCGGCTTCTTCTCCGGCTCCGGTTCCGGCTCTTGCTGCTCCTGTTCCTCAACACACAGGCCAGATCCACCAGCTTGCTGAGTCTTCCGGTCAGATTTCTGAGTCTTCCGGTCAGCTTGTTGAATCTTCCGGCCAGCACCAACAGCAAGCTCCACAGCCTCAAACTCAGCCTCAGCCTCAGAGTCAGACTCAAACTCAAAGCCAGGCCGCATCTGCTCCTGTCCATGCCCCCAATTCTACTACTACGTCTAATTCTACGTCGACGTCCAATTCTACTTCTGGATCAGAGCAAGGGCAGACCCAAAACCCAGTGGAAAGAGTGGCTGAGAATAGCCAGCATGCAAATGGTAGCTCGCTGCACAGTTCAGATGCACTCAAGAACTCCGAGACGATAACGCAGCCTGCGAACCCTACCGTTGCAGATCCTACGATACCCTCCGTTGCAGATCCTGTTGTTGATGCTTTGGCTACTGCATCCAAGGGCGTGAGTCCTAAAGACGAAACTAAACCCGCCGTGGAATCGCCACGGGTGGCCTTACAGCCCATTGCTGGGCACTCGAACTCCAGTGGGACGCCACACTTGCCTGCGAATGTTGATTTCGGCAAGAGCAAGGCCGAGGCGGCCAAGGAGGACGAAGAGGACGACGACGAGGCCGAGAAGAAAAAGGAGCCCGTGGAGCCGCCCATGAGAAACGTCGAGGAGGACGAAAACTACGATGACGAGTAAACAAACATTCGTGATGTCGGGAGGAGCTCCGGGAGGGGTTCCTGGAGCATGACTACGCTAGTGAGCTAAACACTTCTGCGCCGTGTATAATTATGTAATTCCTTGATGAAGACCGTTTGACGACGCCGATGCCGTGGCATATACGTAGCGTAGATGTAGCGGTACCTTCGTGTCACCTTCGTACCACGAAACTACCCTACAGCAGTGATGTTAAATTACAAAGTTTCGCGATAAAAACATCTAGAAAAACAGAAAAAACGCATATCACCACCAGGTTGAACACACGGCCAGGTCGAACACTAGGCTTTAAATATAATTTATGACAAATTTAATCCATAATATTGCATTATACATTATCACTAGGGTGTGAAATCATGGTAGTGTCCCAGAAGGTGGTGTTACAAGTCATTACAAAATTAAAAAAGAGGCGGATTATGTCAGGGAACGCCTCTTTACCTTTTGTGGTTCAAGTTCCACACCACCGGTTTCGGAAAAGCTATTAAATGCGCTTGAAGAACAGTTCGCTAAAGCATCAAAATAACATCCTAAGAAAGGCATCATGGCATCTATCGAACAACTTACGCTGACCAAATCATGGTCCAAGGGTTTGCGATACGTAGCGTAGAATTCTGATAGACCGACAAGTTACAACCCATTCACTCAGTGCACGAAGGACCCGGGAAATCCCGACGTATAATTGGTGGGCCGTGTTTTCGAGCCATGGTGCAGGGTCCTCTGGGTGACCACGCCCACCTCGGAAAACTGGCGGGCCTTTTCGTGGCACAAAAAGAGGTTCCCGATATCCTTCAAAAGAGCCACCACGCCCATCGCCAACAAGTTCGACATAAATACTAATTTATCCTTCTCGACGTTGGCAAACGCCGGGACTTTCAGAACCACGGCCCTGTATATGAGTTTCCCCAAGTCTGCAGACACAAACGGCCACAACGCCGTGGTCACGCCCGTGACGATCGCCAGCTTGAAAAGGAGTGCGGACGAAAAGTCGTGCTGGATGCACGCCTTCAGCTTATAGTACCAGAAAAGCACCTTCAAATGTATGAGCTTGAACACCGTGTTGTCTGTGAAAAGCGAGATGAGTTCGCGGGCCATGTGCGAGTAGTACGAATAGAATGTGTGTTTCTGGCTCTTTCCTTTTCCTATTCCTTTCCCTTTTTCAGTTCCTTTTTCATTTCCTTTCCCTTTTTCTTTCCCACTGCCCCTCTTGCCCTTGGCAATTCCCCTGGCGTTCTTGACCCTTTGCGAAATGTAGTACTTCAACCCCAAGATCTTCAACTCGAGGTCCTCCAACTTCTCCAAATGTTTCAGCTCCAACGAGTTGGCAATCACGCGGGGGTAGAGCGCCGCGTTGAGGTCGAAGTGCATCCGGTTGACCGTGAACTTGTAGATGATATCGTAGAGCCACCGTGCAGGGATAGTGCATGCCACCATTACAGCAGGATCCCACCAGTCGATCCCTTTAAAAAGAAGCCCCACGCCAAATATACCGTATCCTGAAACGTTTCCCGCGTTCCGGCCCACGGATCTTGCGAAAAACGCCCTGGTATTCCTATAAAGCTGTTTCACTAGGGTATGGTTTCCTAAAGAAGAAATGTAGTTGCAGATGAGAAGCTCGCTGACCCATTCCGTGGCCAGCGCCAGTGGCTTAGTCCTGAAAAGGCAATCCACAAGCAGCAGGTACCGCATGCGGTAGAGCATCACCGGAAGTAAAGGAATATGCTGGAATTTGAGCTGGGACGTCAAAGTTCGCGGGTTTTGTGTTTCGCCAACACCTCCAACCAGCGCCAGGAGCGATAAAGATCCTTTACGGCCACTTCCCAGCGAGCTCCGCCGGAAGAGCGGAGAAATAAGTGAAACAGGCACGACCGCATCGATCATAGATACCCCGCATCGTGCTAGACCAATATATCCCATGGTAACTACACCAGTAGCAGCGCCAGTGAGGCCGAGGAGCACGCCCAGGTACTGCACGGTGTCTGTGAGGGTGTTTGTGAGCAACTCGCTATACGTCAACGCCGGTCTGCGGTTGATCTGGAACGTGATTTTCGACTTGCATTGCGGACATGAGGCCAGGAGAAATACTCTATCTGGATGGTCGATTGACGGCGAGTTTGTGCCATGCAGGTCGGTCCCGGGGCTTGCGTTTGTGTTTCCCAGGCCGAAACTCACCAGCGAGAAGAACTGGATCCACCGCGACCCGGCGGCTAGCTCGAACACGTTGGGGTCGTCGAGGTCTTCTATATCTTCGTCCAGGTCGGCTTGAAGGAGAGTTTCCACGCGAAAATCGCCCGAATCGCGCCCTCCCACTCGTTCAAAATGCGGAATTTCGGTTATATCATTGTTTGCTTCCTCCGGCGCGATTTCCGCGGATTCAGGGTCAACCTGGCTCGAATACGGACCGTCACGTGAGATCTGGTCTGTGGGAATGCTGTTGAACCAGTCCACGAGGCATTTGCGGTGCGTGGCCACGCTGCATGTGGGACACGGGTATATGATATCCTGAGCATCTTTGAGGGTTCCAAAAGGGGGAATTTCCGAGCTTCCGCCAAGGCAGAATGCGCAGGTTAAGTCGGAGACAGATGTCATAGTTAAGCTATGGACGTGTTTGTGGAGATAGTGTGTTTTTGTTGGGTTTGTTGTAATTTTTATTGTGAAATGAAAAAGTCGAGTGTTTTCGGGATTAAGATTAGGTTTCTGAAATAATCTGAAAGAAAAAAGAGTGGTGGTTTACGATTGTGGCAGGTTCCTAGTTACTTAAAGAAGAGATGGATGATTCTGGTCGGTGTGGGGAAACGCGGCAGACCCGAATACCGGGGAAGTCACGTGATCGTGGCCGTGGCCATGGGGTGGAGGTAGGAGGGAGGGCAAAAGAGGGGAGATTGTCAGTATTTGCGGTTTTGAAGATTTGGTTGTTTGTTAAAGCTTTACTAGTCTATCAAAAGAAATCGTGTTTCCATGTTTTGTTGCACTGGTTGTGCGGACCATTACAGAGGGTACTGAGAAGGTGTCTTATTATAGTATGCGGCCGGCAGCCGATCGAAAATGTGTTTCGGAAATGTGTTTCATTTTTTTTTTGTGAATTCATTGATTGAAGAAGGGCTCAAGATTGCCTTCTAAGCCCAAAAACTGTACAGCTATACATAAAACCTCTATTCCATTTCAGGTTCCATCTCACGAATCACCTACGATGGTTCCGACCTGACCTCAACTGTTTTAATGATGAATGTTCAAATGGATCAGTGCAATTTCACACAACTTAAGCGAGATAATCTCTGAAACTATTACATTTGTTCTTACTGTTTTGTTTCTTTGAGTTTCGGGGGATTAGCCAGGCTTCTCATATGATGTGCGGATGACCTTGTAATAATGTAATTTGTCCGATATGACACACTCGTATCTGGCTGGCTAAATTTGTACTACATGTACATTTCTGTTCCAAATTATAAAAGAATCTCGGAAACTTATTATTCCTTTATCTCGTTTTGCTAGTTTTGGCAAACACCAATCAACGAGATGATCTTGATATCATGTCTTGGTGCTATCGTAGTTTAGATGAACATTAAATCAAGATGAAAATTGAATCAAAATTCGTGTGTAAATTTGCGTGGATTTATGTGAATTTTGTCTTTAATCGGCTCTTTACCATCTCCACACATATTTCATGGACGTCTCCGTTTCTGATACTTCTTTCTGGAAGGAAGTTACATATCAGGTCACAAAGCGTCACTATTTCGATTGCAATTATTTCTTAAGTGCAACAAAGAAGATGAGTTATGTTATGGTGACTCTTCCGAAAAGACACTCATCACGTGTATTTGGTGTACGATACATACTTATATATAGGCATAGATGTAGGCATAGACATAAGCATAGACATAAGCATAGACATAAGCATAGCTAACCCTTAACATCGGGAACCACCATATTCGAGCTGCTCTCTGCTTTCAATATCCAACACAACCTTAGGCCAAACAAGCTCAACTATCTTCTGACCTTCTTCTTCTACTTCTACTTCCTCCTCATTCTTTCCTGGTATTGCCCCACCTTTACGCCAACGACCTTGCCAACCTCAACCCCTCGGCAAAGTGGAACAATCTCGCATCCACCGTCGTGCCCTCTTTCTCGCACACAGCCACTAATTCATCATACAAGTTGTCCAAAGGTAAAGTGAACACCTCGATGAACTCGCCCTCCTCCAACTGCGGCTGAGGGTCGATATTTTTCGGATCCGACATGTCGATACTCACAGTAGCCAATGCCATGTTAGCATTGGTAAGGCCAGGGTCGGCAAAAAGAGGGATCGACTTTTGCGTCACTTTTCCGTGGTACCCTGTTTCTTCAAGGAGTTCTCTCTCTGCGGTGGTTTCGATGGTTTCGTTCGGGTCAATGAGCCCGGCAGGTAATTCGATCACAACCTTGCCTACTGGGGGTCTGAACTGTTTTGTGAGGACCACGTGTTTTTCAGTAATTCGAGAACTATCGTTACCTTGATTTCCGACTTTCTCCTTGTCAATGACACCCAAAATGCTCACGGCGTCAAGACCCGTGGTTTCTGTCCTGGTGGTTCTCACCGCCATTTCCCACACCCGGCTGTTCCCATTTGGATCGGTATACTCGATTTTCCTGGTCTGGATCCAGTTTCCTTGCTCCATGGGCAGGATATTGGTCACGTGGGCTTTGAACGGAGAGTTTTTCATGGCGAGCAAGGTGGTGCCAAAGAGCCGGGTATTTTTTAGATGTTTTAACAGATTCAACACTTTGGAAAGTTCAGCTGATCACGATGATCAGATACCGGTGATCAGATAAGGGCGTTCAGATAACGGTGTTCAGATAGAGCAACTATGAGAGGAAACAACTCGATATTTAATGTATATATTATTCACGCAATGTCGAATCGAGAATTCAAACAATCAAAACCTGGAGAATAAAACAGATAAGCTAAAGCAGAAAAAAAGACGAGAAATAACAAGAGATGTCCTGGTGGCGGGGTATCTATATTGTATATTGTCGGAGTTAGGACCTACATATGTGCGCACCGGTCAACACTATCAAAGCATCAAACCTGTCTCTATTGCTTTGCTAGATGCACTCTGTGCTCAACAAGAACCGTCTCTATTTTGTTCAACGCAGGACCGCGTCGGCTCTAGATATTACTCGTTTCTCATAGGATTGCATCTCATCGTAATTTGGAAGATCCTTCTCTCGTTTCTTTCGAATATCTCCGACCTATTCCTTCACACCCTCCTTTTTTTGCTTCTTGCTTTCTTCCATTCTTCTTCATCGTTGATGTCCGACCTCGACGCGATCAAGGCGCAGATCCAGAGCCACCTCGTCGACCTGGGCAAGTACGACACCATCTCCACCAGCCTCAAGATGAAGCTCTACGAGTCGGGATGGCTCGATCACGTGACGCGGATCGCCACCACCGAGTTGGAGTCCTGTGACAAGTCGGAAAACGTGAATTTCGACCAGCTCTTTGCAAAGTTGCGGCCTCAGGCTGAGACCTTGGTGCCGAAGAACGTGAAGGACGAGACCTTGCAGCAGCTAAGGGCGTACCTCGACAACGTGATTCAATGAATCCGCAAAATGTGTTATGGTTTCTGAATTGGAACTCTTTTAAAAGGTGAAAATGTGAGTCTACTAGTGAACGCATGTGAGATAGGTCCATTTTGAATCAATTTGAGGCGAAATGAGAGGTTGTACCGGGTGTTTTCGATCGATCATGACTCTCTCTTTTCAAGAAGAACAGGTCTATCCGAAAAGAAAAAAAAACGATAACAGCCACACGAACTTCTCGTCCCTGCAACTCACAAGAATGATATAGGTAAAATGCTGCCAGCGCCACGGAATCGTTCCACGAGGCAGTTGAATACGCAATGGTGAATTCCCTAGAACAGGCGGCTGCTTTCTAGCTAATCTACACTCAGTGCCACAAGTATGATTTGAATGTGCTGGATTTTCGTGCCTTCTTGAGTGGATGACTTGATCTGGTCCTTCGGAAAGAGTATTTCCCAAATGGCTCTACTCAGGTCTGTCTATTTACTTAAGTAATAAATATCAAAATCAGATGGACTATAATATATTTTATTTGCCACTTTTTTGAGTCGAATGGGAGTGTTAACGTTGACATAGAATATCAGGGTAATTGCCCCATGGGGCACAGCTAAATATCAGCTCATTTCTGAGTTCACAGCAATGTGTAAAGATCCAAACCCAAGGTTTGTGTGCTTCAACTGCTTAGAAAGTAATTATGAAGAGTTCATGAAATCAATACAGCTCCCATTGGTCATTTGTCCCATTGCTCTTTTTTAAACAGATATTACAACGGTCAAAAGATTAATCAGAGACAGCAAAGGGTTTTTTTTTTTTGGATCCCTTTATTAAAGGGAAGCTCGAAAACACCCTCTTAGTCCAAAAATTGTTTTTCTGTACAGAAAACCTTCAACTCAATTCGAGGTCACATCTAAAGAATCACCTTCCATCCAGAGATCACAGTAGTTTTTTTGATGGGCAAATCTGAATATTTCGCAACCATTCACATAACTGGGACAACGAGTCTTCATCTAGATTCAATCACAGTTTTTGGGCTAAGAAGGGGTGTTTTGATAGGAAAACTGATTGAAGGGGAGCTCGAAACTTACCCTCTTAGTTCAAAAAACTGAACAGCCATATATGAAACCTTTAGTCCAGCACCAAGCTAAACTACAACGAAGCACCATCTATTTTTACGACCTGACCTCAACTTCGTATTGAAATTGGATTTGTCAAGTTCCCAATGTATAGAGCTCCCCTTTAATCAGTGGATCTATAAAAAGGAATATGGACCACTTTTCACGCTTTTATAAAGGAAAACAAAATTCACCTTTGCATTTAAGCCAGCTCCCGGAGTTTGAATAAAGAAAGAAGGAAATATGAAAACACAGTCATGTCGAACGACACAAAGAAAAAGAGAAAAAACATTGAAAAAAAAAGGCTACTCAATATATTTACCAACAAAAAAACTCAAAAGACTTCTTGGAAAGTTTGCAACCACTGAGCACGTTTCAGCCAATAAATATCCACCCCTCATATCGACCTCCAGTTATCAGATTCACAACCGCACATACGAATTGACCGAATCGACCCCAATCTCAAATTTCATTTCACTTCAACTCATCTGAAAATAACTAAGAGAGTGAGGAAAAATATTGAAAATTTATTTTATTAAAACCAACTAAAGAATAAGATTACTTGGCATCTTTCATAATACCAGCGTCCCCCATTCTGCCCCGTATAGACCCGTGCACCACGCCCCTCCACCCAATCAGTGCGCCTGATTTTCTGCTGATCGCACCGCGAAAAAAAAGGCCTATAGGAACTCCCTTTTTTACAACCTTCTCTGACCTTTAAGCGCTCACCAATCTTTTAACACCACGCAAACCTCACGTAAACCCCCTAATTCTTTCATAAAAAAACACATAAAAATGCTAGGCTTGGGTGTGAGAAATAGCGGCTGCCTCCTGAGAACGGCCGGGTCACGTGCGCTCAACATTGCCCGCATGGCGTCCGCCAAAGTGGGTCTTCCCTCTAAGGATTTGACCCCCAAACCCATGGCTACAGATTTCCCCCTCATGTCACAAAAAACGGCGAGTGCGCCCATCGACTACGCGTTGACCTCGTTGGACGCGATTGCGATGTGGGCGAGA
>JAJMCI010000419.1:0-11889 GCA_030565705.1 Metschnikowia baotianmanensis | reverse complement strand
TCGGTGATGGGCAAAATGGCTCTCTGCTGAATGGCAGAAGGCGCTTCGTAACCGTAACCGAAGATACCTCTGACGATCTCGGGCTTCAAGTTCAAGTCGTCGAAGGAGTACACGACATTGTCGTAGTTACTCTCGATCAAGTTGGCGTCGACTTCGGTGATTCCGTTAGACATGTTGCTGGGTTTTTACTGAAAAAAAATGTGTCTGGCTTCGAGATTATTCCCTCAGACCCGATTTTTTTTTTTGGCTCGCACCAGCTGAGCACTGCAAGGAGCGCACTGCATGAATCTAGTTCGCGGCAAAATTTTCACCGCCGGGTAACCCTTGCATCTGAATGTGGCTGTCGGTAGCGCCATGGAGGTAATTAAGGAGGGGAGATGAGGAGGGTGATTTATTTTTTTTATGAGTTTTCCTTTCCAATTCTTATGTAAAGCGTCAAATTATGCGAATATCAAATCTCCTCGATATCAGGAAATGCAGACGTGAAAAGTGGTGGGGTATTTGCTACAATGGTGGGGAGCGTATCAATTTCGCAGGCATCGATTAAGGGTGTGCCTGGAGCTTCATACACCGAGCTGGAATTAAAGGCTTTGAAATCTAACCCATGTGTGAGAGCGAAATTCCCATTTTGTAGAAAAAAAGATACCGTTATCTAACAATTGAAAAAAACCTCATTCATCGAAAGTTGAAACTCAGCTGTGGGTAATTTAATTGTGTTCAAGTTCTGTGCTTCAGTTCTTTGTGATACGCGTGTCACTTTGATTGACTGCAAATTCGAGGCACCTCAAGTCCAACTGGGTGCGACGGGTGTGAAAACTACAATAGACGAGCTTGGAACAATGACGAAATATATGACGATGCAAAAACTTCTAAATTGGCTTAATTCCACTTTATGCATAGCTGACATAGAATTCAAAACTTCAATTTCTAATCCTCAGCAATTTTACTCTTTGCACACCCTCTCTACTTTCCACAACCTCTCCTTGATTTCCGACCTCTTACTCCCAAACTCTTTCGGGCTTCATGTCTTTATGCTCCCAAGGAAAAATCTTTGGCAAAGGCAGATCCGAATTTGTCAAAATTAAAACCTCGGATTGGTGGGCCACAGAACTGTTCTGCTCGTCGTGATGCTGTTCCTCTATCTTGACCTTCGCAAACAGCTCACACACTTTCTCGACTGTATTTGCAACATTATTCGAAGCATGTGATCCATTCAGCTCGCCATTGACTAACGAGTTTCTGTCGGTCATCATTAAAAGGTGGTGTGGCGTGTAATCTGAACGCTCGTCAAACACCCGCTCGGCCGTTTGCTCTACATGGACGCCATATCCATGATCTATTTGTGCCTCTTCATCACTTGCTTGGTTCACTTGAGACAATCTCGAGCTATAGAGGGGCTTTTCGAAAATCCGTGCGATCTGCGATGTGTTCAAGGCGTGCTGTTTATGTTCCTTTTCCTGCGCCTCGAAATCGTCCCAGTCGGACTTGAACTTCTTTCCCAAGTCAAACGCAGAGCTAGCGGGCTTTTCTCGAGGTGGACTTCCCCGAGTGGCGTCCCAATATGTTGTGCTAGTTTCTACCGTGCTCACCAAGTGTTGGTAGCTCGAAGGGTCGCAGAGATCCGCTGGTGTCTTGATTTCTTTTCCACTTGGGATTTTCGATGCTTCTGACGGATGAATTAAAGGGTTGACAGAGATAGAGTATCTTTGGCGGCGCATCACAGTGTCCACCAGTTTCCCATTGGAATACTCATACCACATCAGCCACCACTTCTCGAAAAGAGGCGAGTGCTCGTTATTCCAAGGTTTAGAAGGGCCAATAAAATGGAGTACGCTCACACTGGACCTCGAAGAGTCCTGCGCGAAATGATCCAAGGCAATATTACCGTATGGAGAAACATTCACCACCCCCAGGAAAGAATTTCCTTCTTCGTCAAGCAGTCGGCCCGTTGCAAGTCTCGATTGATTGGCTCCACCTGCAGACGAAGTCCCAGGGTAGCCGAAGTAGTTCAGCGCGGGAGCATACTGATACTGGGCGTTTGGCGTGGTGTTGTATAAGAATGGAATGCGGATCCAGTTTGTGCCCTCTGAACGAGAGGATAAATTCACATTTGTGTTTCCCGACAACAAGAGTCTAGATACCCAGTCTGGCTCAGGATTGAAGTACTGATTGAGCAAGCCCTGGTCAGCACCGTCAAAGGAAATATCTGATCCATTGGAGCTCACAAGGTTCGTCAAATTGGTGTAGTCATCCTTATCAGGAGTCAATGCAAACACACCGGAGTTGAAAATGTCCGGGAAGCCGGAGTCTGGGGCTGCGAGGATCTTCCCACGGGGGAAGTCTAGTTTGAGCAAGTCCGTGACTGGATTTTGCCCAACAAGTGGCAATACATCAGAGTCGAGGTACAACACCTTGTCGTAGGAAAGGTTCCACAACTCGACTTTCGTGTACGTCTTGGCAAGTTCGGGGCGTTTCAAGTCGTGATACAATTTCTTATGGAGCAATGATTCTGAGATTTGAGTGTCGATCAAGTCGTCCCAAATCTCACCTAGAAGTTCGAGCTGCCATGCGGAGAAACTTGGCTTCTCAATAAGTACCACAAGCTTGACATCTGAAGGGGCGAGTTTACGCAAAACGTGACCCAATACAAGCGCACCAGGCAAGTACTTGGGGTCATAGAGCAAAGTTGCGACGGCAAACATGCTGCTAGCGTATGTTCTAGGAATTTCCACTTTGTGTGTGAACAGTTCCTTGAGAGAGGCTTAGGAAGGCTCAAATGGTAGCTTCTTCAGTGTGAACTACCGTCTTGAAATGTATGACGGAATTTCCTGCCTCAATGATAGTTGTATGCACAAGTAATAGAGTGCTTGGAGGAGAGTGATCTAATTTGTGTTTTGTTATGGAAGAATGTATCTTTTTTTGTGGGGTTTGTTTAGACCTCGATGTCGGAATGCGAGGCTGAAGTGGGGCCACCACAGAGCGAGCAATGTGGAGTGGTGTACAGAAATGAAATAGATCGGACAAAGTATTATGCTTTCAGGCAAGTTTCGCGGGTCAAAAGAAAAAGTGCATCAGATCAGAATAAGAGAGGATGCACTTGTCGAAAGGAAGTTGATATTTGATATTTTCGAATTTGAAGGATAAGGAAATGAATCTTCAAGTTGTCATTTAGTCTCTGACCTACTAAACGAGTTCTACACGAATTTGAGAAGGAGAAGAACCACTCAAAATAATGACGGTGATTCGAAGAAATAATAGGTGACAACATCCCGTACAATCAAGTATCTATCAAACACCGAGATTTATCATTCATGCCAAATTCGACAGTTCGTAGTCTGAACAACTTCTCTAAATTCTTCTGGAATACGATTCTCATGAGAACACAGCTGGCTAACGAAACGTGTTTGCGGTTAATCAAAACCAGAATGCCAAAACGTTATCAATTTCTGAAACTACAACCTTAGATCTTTCGATCTATGAACGATGCCCAATATCTACAAGTTCTTTCACAATATGTTATATGACATTAGATATACATCTCCTCAACGGCTTAACGGGAGTAAGACCAGACGTTCTTCAACAAACCGTCCTGCTGGGCCAATCTGTTCAAGGAGTCGTCAGCCTCACCTCTGGATCTGATGTAGCCAGACAAGGCGTAGGTGGTGTTGTCGCCTGGGATGGCTTTGCCCTCAGCATCGACGTTAGCGATGTTGATCTGGACGGAAGCGTGGTCCTTAGCCTTGATGATTCTGTTGGAAGCAGAACACTTTCTTGGCACGTACAATTCGACCTACATGAGTTAGTATTTGCTGGAGTTGGTGGGGGAACAATCTTAGCACTCTGTGCCTATCTTATTTGTGACGTGTATCAGGTCTGATAACAAAAATGCCATGTTCAATCGTATATCATGATTTATACAAGTTTCAATAGTCCTAAACATGTTGCAGACATTTGTCGGGGATCATTGAACATGTATTATGGTCACAGTATTGCACAAGGCTAAGAAACGGGTTCATTTCAATGAATAGCGGTTGCCACGATCCAGGAATGATCCACGAGACGTGTGGCTATCCAGAGGTACATCGGTGGTTCTCTTTCGGCGTCGTTTAACATACTAATTGACCCTTATCGTTCTCCATTTTGTATGATTTGTTGGTTGTATGAGAGAAGCGACTTTGGAAATTTTTTCCTCACTTCTGCCTGCTGCGACAGCCCGCGCGTGCAGGTGTAGAGGGTGTGCATACAGACGTTAGGGCTTGAGCCCTCATTGCTAAGTAGCTGAAGTGTGCGAGCATAGAATCTTACACAATAGGATAATAGAACGTAAAAGAATAAAGATAACGTCTGAAAAAACTTGGTTGGATTTGGCCTTTATATAATCCAGACATTAGGCGCTCTGCACAACATATTCATTGTGGTTGAGTTCTCCATTCATAATCGGTGCGCCTGTCTCCGGAGTTTGCGATCGAGCGCGCCTCTTCTGAGTCAAATGGGTGCAAAACGGTTTACCCAAGCGCTTAACCCGTAATGAAAGACATCATCAACCACGTCTGTTAGAAGAGAAGCCTGAGGGTCAGTACATATTGTGGGTTTACAATGCAAAATTTATTAGGAGTATATATTACTTCAAGCTCAACACGGCCACAGACTCCACGTGATGAGTTTGTGGGAAGAAGTCGAATCCCTTTACACTTTCAACCTTATAGTCTTTTCCGGCGTCAGTGCTGTTGATGAACCACTCGATGTCTCTCGCCTGAGAGTGTACGTTGCAACTGATGTAGACAATCTTCGCTGGGTGGTAAGCACTCAACTGGTTTAAGAACACCTCATCACATCCTTTACGAGGAGGGTCCAAGATCACCGAGGTGCGTTCGGCAGGAGTGTCGATGTTTTTGAAGATCTCCTCGGCTTTACCCACGATAAATTTAGCGTTCTCGATCTTGTTGATTCTGGCATTTCTCTCGGCAAACTTGACACTGTCTGCACTCACTTCCACACCAATCACGCGTGAGACACCTGTCAGACACGTGATTGAGAAAAGACCCGAGCCACAGTACGCGTCCACCAAGTAGTTCTCCTCCTCGGGGCCAGATCCTGGAATGCTCAAGTTGTCCTTCACGTAATTTGTCACAATCGGCAAAATCAGGTTGTTGTTCTGGAAGAATTCTCCTGCACTGAACTCGAAGGTGTATCCGTTTACGTACTCTGTGACCACAGTGCGCGATTGAGTTACACATGTTTTGAGAAGCTTTTTGCCATCGACGTCGACCTCAAGTGATGAGATTTCGTTTTCTAGATTCGTGGAACCACTCTCTACTTCAAATGCTCCCTCCTCATTGGGCAAAAGAGTGTTCTCTCTTAAAAGAATTGTGGCTCCCTTCTTGTACTTTCTAAAGTCGCCCAAGAATCGGCTTCTTTCGTTGGCCATGCCTTGGTTCACAATAGGCGTGCCGATCGAGCACTCCTCGATATCGAGAATCAGCTGGTCTCCTCCCTGAACGTTTTCACGCCATGCAGGTCTGCCTTTGCTGCCAAAGCCAACGGATGGTCTCTTGTAGTCCTGTGGGATTCTGTTGGGGACATTGAAGTGGGGCGTAAGCTTTGTTCTGTAGTCGTACTTCAAAGGCGAGGATTGTGTCTTTTCGACTTCTGGGAGTTCACCAGAGAAGAGCTTGGGGGCAAAGTACCGGTATGCGTTGACGATGGTTTGCCTCTTGAACTCAAGCTGAGTTTCGTAGTCGATGTTTTGGTACTGACAACCGGAACACTTACCGAAATACTTACAGTTGATCAATTCGTCCTTTCTGTCACTACATGCCTGGGTGACTTCAAGAAGGTCCGACTCCACATATAATGGATGTGACTTGAACACACGAATAGTGACCATGTCTCCTGGAAATCCAAATGGAACGACTACAACCTGCTTCTTATCGGCATTAGCTGGGTGTGGTATAAGTGCAAGGCCGTCTCCGTTTGATGAGAGACGCAAGATCTTGACGTCGCTAACATTACGATGGTACACCTGCTCGACTGAGGTATCGTTAAGTAGTTCTCTCATATCGTTCTGGATGTCTTCCTCACTAAGGTTGTGTTCCTTCAAAATCTCCTTGATCTCATACTGCAACACACCCATGGGAGCAGTGGGGTCCACGTCCTTTGCTTTATATTTTCTTTTGTATTTCTTGGGCTGTTTGAGTTTCTTGTTCGCATGGCTATCGGATGTAACTTCTGGAGCGGGCGCTTCAACAGTCTTTTCAGCTTCATGTGTTTGTGCTGCTGGACTCATGATGTGGTTTCTTGATTCGGTTCAAATAGATGAATGTGAAAACAAACTCGAATTATAGGCAAGGCAATAGATATGAATATCTCAGAATGCAAGTGCTATCGGGCTTTTTTCGCGTGTTTCCTGCCTTTAGCCTCATCGCACTTACGTGATGGAAACTGGCTCATCACCCATTGGATGAGACGCCGCATGCATAGCATAAGTAATTCGCGAATTCGAAGATTATAAGGTCCAGCGAATCTGACCCACTCCTTAAATAATTTTACCTGTCCTTCCCTCTCTAGTTACTTCATATATCTTTTATTCTTCTCCACCTCTTCTCCTTTTTTCTTATCTGCCTCATATCAAATCTAAGAACACCACGCTTAGTCCTAATCCCCACACAGCGGTGGCTGCAATCCCGGCGTAGATGATGCATCTGCCGATGATCTCCACATCGTACCTGGGTCTAAAAACACCACTTATGTGGACATGCACGTCACTTTCCGTGGGGATTTTCGACTGGTAGTCGAGGAGCTCGTATGCGTCAATATCGCTCTCAGGAGACATGGTCACGGTGACCGATTTGAGCACTTGATCTAGGTCTGCCAAGGGCTCGTTCTTCATGTTTGAGAGCGACTGTCTCCGCACCTGCCTGTTTGATTTTTTCGTGTGTGCGGTCGAAATGAAATGACTCCGTGGAAGATACACACCCACTAATTTGTAGATAGGTGGAAGTACGGTGAAGACTGCTGGCTTCAGAAGCAGCTTCCACAATACGACGAGTCCCACGCCAAGAACAAATCTGGAGACTATAATAAGGGGGCCACACAGTGTGTCAAATGGAATCAAGAGTGGGTCCCCCGATCCATTTCTGGCTGTGAAAAACTCAGTGAGCACACACAAATAATGCGCCAAATCGAGACCCGCAAGCACACCTACAAATGCCACAGAATCGTCGAAACAGGGACAGTCGTCCACGGGCTCGGGGTAGATGTGGATCAAGAATAAATGTCCAACGATAATCATGAGAATTGTGACGGAGATTCCAAACCATGAAGAGTTTCTCGTAGAGTATAGGAGCCAGTTGTCGTACGCTTCACCGTAGAGAAATCTAAATAGAAAGAGGCTCGTGCCAATGGCGATCCCAGAGAAAATATCGAAGAAGCCGTGCATGCCGCAGTACATTCTTCCGAGGATCAACGAGAAGTAGTATAATACCAAAAGGGCCAATAACCCGTAAAAAGAAACGCCGCTTATGTCACCCCGTAGTTCTATGAGCTTCCACAAAAGCACCAAAGTGACCGCGGTGGCGTTTGCAGAGTGTGACGAGGGCCACCCGTATTCCTGGGCCGTGTATTCCAGCATTGTGATTCTGTGTAGTGGTGGAGACCTGGGACGTGGTAAACAGAGCAAGTCTTTGCAGAAACCAGTGATGTAGATACCCATGCCGAGCACAAACACGAGATCACGGCCCATAGTAGACGCGCCGAACCAGAACAGCGGCGGGAGCATTAACACATAGAACGTGTGCGATGCCAAGTTGGCCGTCCATGCGAAATATATATCTAGAAGCGGGGTCCTGACCACATCCTGGATCTTCGCCAAAATCTCGGTTTCTTCACGCACGATGGGCAAGCACCAGTTCCGAAGAGTATAGCGCCAAGTGGAGAGACGAGACTTATAGTGGTCGTTGGGTTTGTTGCCTGCATCTTTTTCATGTCCAACACAGGCATCACCCACGATTTTAGGTGCCAAATCAGTGGATGCTTCAGATGCCAGCTCGGAGCTTTTCTGTTTTCGCTTATGCATTGACGACGACGCAATGCTCCCCGAGTCAATCATGATGCTCCAATTATATCAGCTGCAAGTACATGCAAAGCTGATTGTCGTGTATCTAGTATCTGTGGGGATGTGTTGATATTTTTCAATGGCCTGACGTCAGAGCTGTGGGGCGCGCGTCTGATCCGAGGATCCACATTGAGATTGCCCTAGATCCGATGGATCAAGGTAGATAAATACAATTGATTATAGGTTATATAAATGATTTTGTATTTCGTATTGATACATTGAAAACGAAAGTAGATATTAAAAAGCAGTGGAAGTGAATTAGTTCTCCATCTTTTGGGGTCTATTAATGCCGTGGTTGGCAGCCATACGCGGTTCCAGAAATACAATAAAACAATGCTATTATCGAAATGACGGAAATGCGCTGTATGCTTTAAGCAGGAGGCCGAGAATCAAAGAATAGCACACTTTTTAGATTTCTTCTTCCTCATGAACGCAAACTCCTCCTCGTTATACCTGGGCTGCTGTGGCTTGGAAGTGTATGGGTTGGAGTCGTACTGCTCCTCTGTCAACGGCGTGTCTAGCAAGACGCTCGAGTTCACCGAGGTGTTCTTGAAATGTCCTTTTTTGTAACTCGCGGAACTGGCGTTTCTGGTGTGTCCCGGCCCGCCGCGTATTCTCGAGAGCCGTTTTCTCAGCTTCTCCACCTGCTCCGCCAACTCACACTCTTTCTGGAATTTCGACAAGGCAAAGTCAAACACCGACGTCACGTTGGTCATGGTCTTGGCCGAGCACTGGATGTAAGCCGCAGCGCCGATGTCCAGAGCGATCTGCATGGGCAAGGCGTCGTCAATGGTCAGCCGCAAATCGCTCTTTGTACCCACTAAAACTACAGGAATACCCGGGCAAAAGTGGCTCACCTCGGGGTACCACGTGTCCTTCACATTCTGCAACGAGGTCAAGTTATCCACGGCAAAGCAAATGAGAATGAGGTCCGTGTCCGGGTAAGACAACGGGCGTAGACGGTCGTACTCCTCCTGTCCAGCAGTATCCCAAAGCGCCAAGTCGATGTGTTTGCCACTAGGGGATCGGACCGTCGTTACGTAATTTTCGAAAATGGTGGGCACATAAACGTCGGGAAACTTCTGCTGCGCGTAACTGACCAACATGCATGTTTTTCCACAGCCACCGTCGCCCACAACCACGATCTTCATGCTGTATGCCGAGTTCTTCGACACTTGATCTAGCATTCTATACGAGGGGACCACGGGATTGAACTCAACCTTCAGCCCAGTACCACTGGAGGGCGATGCACGGGCCTCGTATGGATTGAAGTATCCTGAACTGGGATCGGGCGAGTTGAATTGTGGTGGTTTAGTTGACATGAGAGCAGAGTTGAAAACGTCTTTAGTGATATGCTGTCCGTCTATATGCGATGAGTTAAAAGTGGAAATAGCCGAGTGGGTCTCGTACTCCGTTTACTAAAAAGCGAGTGTCTGAAATGGAGGATACCTTCGATAAAATGTGTCTGGGTCTAAGTGGAAAAGTGCCTTTACGTCACCGGTGTTGACGTTAAAAACGTTCTCGTGAGGGTAGTGCATAGGTGCCGCTCGCTTGATCGCATTTGCGCTCCAAATCGCTGCGGCGTGTGCCTTGTCACGTGATGCAATATAGGTCACGTTAAGGAAAACGCTTCACCATTTGAGTTCGTGGTGTATATTGGCCACGAGGAGAGTAAAACGTGATGAAAGCTTTCAATGGAATTTAGAATATCCGGTCAAGTATCTTCTCGATGAAGTGACCACCTCTTTTGTGAGCTTCGATGTCTCCGGCTCAATCTCGGTGATATAAATAGCACAAGCGTTTAAAATGAAGGTTTCAGGTATGATTGATGTTCCAAAAAATTCTTGGTTCATCTTCCGCTTTCATAAGTCCTTTAATTGTGATTTTGAAAGAACAAGTGGCTGTGAATTAAAACCAGTGATGGGAGAAATGATAATCATCACGTGATCGAGCTAGAGTGCCTGGTGGTATTTAGTTGCCCTGTTAGAAGAGCCAAGACATTATCGAACCATACAGCGATGTTTTTGCTCAAAAGGATAAAATAAGACCCACTTGATCAAAATAAACGAAATACCCTCAGTACTAATAATGGCTAGAATTTCGGCAGCTTCGTATCCGAGAGTATGCCCTCTAAAGCTTACGTTTCGACAGCAAATGCTTCCACACAATGCTGGCCAGTCATGGCAAGCGAAGAAAAAGCCAAGTAACAAAGAGATATGATACAATCAGAAACAAGTCACTTCTATACATCTACTAGTTTGAATCTAGGCATTCCATACTGCTGGCATGGACATGGAACAATGCGGTTTTTATTCCGGGAGCTTCCGTGTTTCAAAGAGCAATGTTTGGGGCGTAAAGTTGATTTCTTCTTTCAGCCTCGGTGAAAAAATCCATTCGAAACTCGCTTCACTTATGGAAAAGTTTTTGATTTCTCACTTTGGGAATTATGAGTATACGTTGGCTGTTCCGGATTTGAGAAACACAAAACACTTGGAGAGTGTTTGCAACCAATAATCACCATTTGACAAAGGTTAAGGAGCCCTCCGTAGTCAGGGGTGATAACGAGCGTCCCGTGGTTTTGGGCCCAGGTTTGTTTGCTCAGGTTTGTTTACGTTCGCGTACAAAAATGATAACATACGTACAGATCGGATGATATGCTCTTCCACGCAGCAACATAATTTCTTGCATATTGCAGCGACAGCGGCCGCGTTTATCCAATAGGAGCCAGGAATCATGTGAGGCTGTGCCAACTAGCGTTGCATGTACACCCAAAAGTCAAGTCGCGCTACTTGGATATGCAAATGGGGGCCTGTGTGCATGAAATGTTGACTGCGAAGGAGGGGTTCCGAAATGTCCACATTCTCGCTCGCGAAACTACCTAAACATAGGGGCTGCGGGCGTAGATATCGACGTAGAGAGGGACTTCCTTCGACGTTGATAATAGACAAATTGATGTCTAGAACCAAGATTCTTGGCTTTCTCTATGTTGATTGTTAGGTGATCTCGAACTCATTTTGGGCTGGACAATAGGGAACCCGTCTCACGGAGGAATCTCTAAATGCCGAGAAAAGGCAACAAAAGCCTAGAGGGTATACGCAGTATATTTTTAACAAGACACAGGCCCGTGCTCACTTCAAATATGAAAAACCTTCAAGCCAGAGCGAAACGAGACAAATAGGTGAGATAAAAGAAGGAGAAAAATCTAATACTAAAAGAGAGGAGAGCAGTATATATTTTAAACTTATTACTGAGGTAAAGATTCTGCTCTGACCAGAAACGTGGTTCGCTCAACCATCTACACCTTCAAGGTGTCTCGCGCGTGTTTGAACTCACGATGTGCAAAAAGTAGCCTACAACTTTCGATCGTGAAAGTCGAACGCGAGCCAAGGACAAAGTAATGCGGTGAAATTATTATGGAATCAATATCAAAACAACGAGCAACCAATGAAAGACAGAATCGCGCCTAGTTCGCTTGCACGTCCTCGTGAAAGGAGGAAAAAAAGGTGGGCCCCGCAATGTGCAAAACGCCCAGGCTTGAGCGTCTTATAAGCAGTCTAGCTGAAAGCCTTGCAAATGCCAAAAACACAAACAAACAATAAGCACTTTCGGACAAAACCTAAACTTTAATCTCTAGCCCCTCATGTCCCCTCATCATTCCAGTTAGATACCCATTCCCTCGTAGTGTCAAAATACACGGAGACTCGAGATCTCGAATGTATTTGACTTCCCTAGCGTATGCGCGCATCGTGTTTCAAATCTCATCTCAAAATGCACAG
>JAJMCI010000418.1:0-11893 GCA_030565705.1 Metschnikowia baotianmanensis | reverse complement strand
CGTCCGAGAGAACGAGCTCGTCAGGGCCATTGTTCTTTTGCATGTGCAGATGTTTTCTCTCTGCGATGACTATGGAGATTTGGATCACCTGGTAAAGGGATACCCCTGGCGAATTATGGGGACTTGGGGAGCCATGTCACTCATGGACGAGGAGTTTCAGATGTTGCCAGATGTACCTGGTTCAACACGGGTAGTCTTTAATGATAGGAAAGACGAGTTGGAGAGAATGGTTGAGGAACTACGGGCACAGATCCCAGAAAATGTCCAGGCTGCTCTCAGGGTGATGATGAGTGGAAGTTAGTGACTTTTATCAACATCGAATGGGCCCCTCTGTAACTATACTGAATCTGTGTATTGACTCAAATGACTAAATCTACTGATGAAATTTGTAGCTCCATACCAAAATTCACGTATAATTTCTATGATGGTGATTTCAAGTACGTAGGGTGAGTCTAGCTTCATTCTGACTACAGTATACATGGCTTTTAGTAGTATGACATTCAGTATCATACTCAATATTAGAATACTTGGTCTTTGGTAGCAACGCATATCAAACTAAGCATCATCATCAGTAATATAGTCAAGAATTTTGCATGAACATGGGGATAGAAAGAATCAAACCAGCCAGATTCTGGTCGAGCTACACGTTCTGCTGGAATATGACACCAGACACTGCTCAAAAAGCTTAATACTCGAGCTTCCCCAGAGTATTATGGGCGTATATGGGCACGTTCCATTCCAAGATTCTGGGCCATATACTACAAAAACAAGCAATTGGAAAAGAAAACAACTCTGATAAGTCTTTCAGTTCCGTGTCTGTTTGAGTGCCCTTTTTCATATCAAGGAGTGTACTTCCCACGGTATGAGAAGCGTACTAGACTATTCACAATGAAGAAAGAACACCTGGTAGCTTACCTTTGATATGGCCTTACCATTCAATTCATCCGGGCTCCAGATTCTTGGGCTAATTCTGTACCAAAGCTGATAAACACTTGTCTAGATCATATACCTTATTTTCTTTCAGAATAGCAGAGAAATTGAAAAAAGTAGCCTGATTCATTGTGAATCCTAAATCGTGAAATTATAGCGAGTAACACATCCTAGAACTTCTCAAAATTTCAGGCCAACATTCTCGGAGCAAATCTAGCCCAGTATTATGGCGTGTTATATGATATGAATTTCACCTGAAACAAATTTGACGGAACAGCCTCTTATTGTGTGCTCTGCTTCCCCCCTTCGTGGTCCCTCTTCGAATCGAAAGCCTATGAGGATGACAAATTTAGCACATCCTCTCTTATCTGCCCTTCCCTCCTCGAACTTCTCGGATTAAATAAAGTTGCGGAAACTGCTCCAGAGTATTGGTAGACCTCAAACTCCGCTATTCTTCACCCAGGGGCCTAAGACTTAAGCCGGACCCAGGTTCAAAACATCCTAACATGTAATTCAGGCCCTTTTCTGCAAATTACAAGCTAAGCATGGGGTTCAATGTGTCGATCTCTGGGGTACTTGCTGAAAATAAGGAAACAATCGCAAAAGCTGAACGGTCTCAAACATTGAGTTCCTACCTGGTTGCAAATCAGAAAATTCCTCTTCCTGCGCCACACGCAATTGTTTTCCTTACAAGTACCTCTTGAGACAAGGGACTAGCCCAAATACTGAACAGCTACACTTAAAATCACTAATCCAACCCGCGCTAACATCTAGCGAATCACCTACCACAATTTTGACCAGACCTTAACTCCGTTCTGATATTAAATTTGTCAACTTCCCACTTCTCTGTGATCTGCATAGGAAGTAAAGCTGGAAGCAATGCAGCTTAAGGATCTTTCCGCATCTTCACAAATATATGTTACGGCCCGTCTTAGAAAACTAATCTCACTTTTTCAACTTCTCCTATAAGGCGTCAGTTGGGGCGGAGCTCTTTTGAAGATTCATAGTACTCGAGAAACCAATCGCTTGCCACTTTGTTTGGATTTGTAGCACATCTTGTAAATGCGTGTCAAAAAAACCTTTAGTCTACCAGCAGAAGGTAGATGTGACATTTTGTGTGAAGTATCCCTGGCTTCGTCGTGCCTGGGAACATGAGACCCAAACTTGACCTATGAAAAAAAACTGATACAGAAAATTGTATAAAATGCTTGATTAAGTAAGCTTTCTTGCAAAAATTCAGGCCGATGGTAGAAAAGGAAGTCAGTGAAATGTCCACATAGTCTCAATTGTGTTAATCTTACAGAATTCCACGTCAATAGGTATATTTCTTTTAGTCAGCAAAATTGAAGTTCAAATCACATAGTTCAGGCCAACTCACACCTCTGTGGGTCACGTATATAAAGTTTTGGTACTCAAACTTTCCGGAAAAGTTCCTAACTGTTACCTTTTGCTCTTCTGAAAAAACACAAACTTTCAGTGTATTGAATTTGGACTTATTCTGGAACACGGCAAAACTTGCACAAAAAAATTAAACATCTTGCGCTTGATATCTACTCGGAAAATAACAACACATAGGGGCAAACATCTTGGTATTCGCAAGAGGTCGAACATTTATATCTGAGAAATGAAAATTCTGAGGTCTTTTGAGGGTGGGTATACTGGTCTTCAGTTTCTCCGTTTTCCGTTATTTGGCCCAGTACCAAAACACCCAACAATGTCCAAAGCGTATACAAATCATTCCTTTACATGTACATTGTTTCCTCTAGAATCAGAACACGACCAGCCAACTCTCCGAACATCAGCACCGCCTCAAGCTTTCATCCAGTCTGAATCGATTCTCCTCAATATGTAACATTCATCTCCTCAGTCACGTATTTTTTCGAAGCCCCTACCAGCTTCAAGATTCCAAGAATGAAAGCTTTGGCGCTCAGGAATACCCTATCGTTCTTTATCTTTTTACTCCTCCTATTCCTGTCAACTTTAGAAAAGGCTTTTGATGGAATCGCCTTCCGAAAACCGCTTCACCTCATAGGCCTCGTGGACCCAGCAAAGACCACCCTCCGAGAAGTTATGCCCACACCAGTGACGGATTTTCCAGGGCAAAGAACGCACTTAGTTTCCCCTGAACCAACTGACAAAATGGTAAAAGCTACAAAATTACAAGAAGGCCAAAGCAGAAGCGCAACACATCTTGTCCTTTCCCCTGGAAACAGTTGGATCTCTGAACTCAGGCAACTTTCAGCCAAAGACGTTGCGGTAGATTTCTCAGAGACTTCCTCCAAGACAAGTGAAAGGTACTATGCGCTCTACCTTGCCTACACAAAGGTTTTAAACTTCACACGCCAGAGGCTTCACGAGTACATTCAAAAACTCCGAAATTTCATCCATGACCGGTATTTCGACTCAGAAGCTTTTGAACAGGTGAGGAAGAACTTGTCTGCTGAATTGGAGGAGATCACGGACTTGGCAAAGAACGTGTACGACCCAAAGAGGAACTGCTTAACCAGTTCACTCGATTTTGAGGGAGACAGGTTGATACTCTCAGTCAAGTTTGCTAAAAGATTATTGGAGAATATGGTGAGTGCTAGTGAAATCTTGAACCGATACAACCAGGTTGGGGTACGTGCCCATGAGCTAGTGGTGTTACTAGTGGAGTTACATGTTCGTCTCTTTAAGTTCTGCGACAATCAGGGAAATCTAGACCTCCTGGATAAGGGCTTCTTCCAGAAGATCTTGGAAGCGTGGAATGCCATGTCGACATGGGTAGACAGCTTTCAAACATTGAAGGAAGTTCCGGCGGAAACGCGTGACTTATTCTACTCCCAGAAACACGACGTCGAGCTGATGATAGTGAAGTTGTGGGGCCAAGTTCCGGTGGTGTAGTCAGAGACACGGATGGACAGTAATGGGTCAGCTCGCAGAGATCTTTAATTGAATAGTTCTGGTGTATGTCGGGTTTAGATGTTGCATATATGGAGTATTTCAAGAACCTTTATAGGACCAAAACCGGTACAAGATCTTGGGCTGAGTCACCCAGGTAGATCTTTAGATAAAATCATGCAATACCCACACAACTCATACATTACATCAGAGACCAGGACTCTTCTGAGAATGGATTAAGAAAGAAGGTAACGGTTTATCAAGATTTTCCAATTCTAACAAAACTCCAGGGCAATCGTGTAATTTAAATCATATTATATCCGGTTCTACCTTGGCCGAACCGATGTGTAATATAAGCCACAAATACACAATATCCAGGCAGCAGAAATGGGGTCTGACATACCCGAAAATAGTATTTTTTGTTGATCCATAGGCAATGTACAGAGGACAAATAGATCGATGGAAGGAGATATAGACAGAAAAAGAAATGGCATATGAACATGTACAGTGATAAAACGATCTACCCACGTGCTTCCAGCCCCTTGGGAAGCTCTACAAGCCAATCTGAAATGAACATAGCCTGGTGTTGTTTCTTTCGAAGAGTTTTTACATGAGCCAATACACCAGCAGTACATCCAGAAATCTATATCTAACCACATTTTCACTCTTCCCCACTCTAGAACTCTCTGCCCTTCTCTCACAGACACAAGTGCATTCAGGAAACTGCGAAAATGACATCGTTTTGGTATATCATCATTTTGTCACTCTTGTACGAAATATTCCTGGAGGGAGTTCCTTTTCGAAGACCTCTCCAGCACCTAGCCCAGCCAGACCCCACTCTATCGTCCTATGTAATTTTACTACCCTCCAGTTACACTAAGAATAGGCATGAAGATCTGACTTCTACAACTTCAGAAACACTTCCTACAGATCTTCAAGCAGCCACATATAATGTCAGTCTTCTGGATATTGAAGGACACCGTGGCACTTCCCGAGTGCCTATTTCTCTGGTGTATGGCGGAACTACGGAATTCAACTGCCACATCCGACTTATGAAGCGAAGAGTTCATGCATTCACTCAAAAACTCATAGCGTTCATACTTGACCTGCACTTTGACTCTTCTTCCTTCCAGAACTCCACTATTAGCTTGGAAACGGAATATTTGGAAATCATTGAAGATGCAAGAGTTTTGTACGGTGACCTATTAACATCGCTTACATTTGCGAGGAACATGTTCGGATTCATGGGCTTTGCAACGAGAAGAATAAGTCAATATAATATTTCCGGAAATAGAGCACATCAATTGGTGAGGCTAATGCTTGATTTGCATGTTAGAATTTTCTTACTTTATGACGATTCTGGAAAACTAGATTTACTGGTAAGAGGGTCTGCTGATAAGATAGCTGAGTCCTGGAAAGCCATGAAATTATGCAGAGATAACTTCATACAGATTTCAGGTGTGTCTATGGAGACGGCTGCTTTGTTTTTCAGCCAAAAGAACCAGGTCGAAGAGATTATTCAAGACTTGTGGTCACAATTGCCAGGTGCACAAAAAGACTATATCTGAGGAAACTTCTGGAGCGGATTCAATGTTATGGGTACGTCCGATAACCTAATTATACGAGGAATTTCTGGATTCAGTATACTTTTCCTTTGAATAGCACACTATCCTATCAAGGAAAAATTGGTATGACCGGGCTTGGAATTTTCCATGTCATTCGTTCTTCCCAGTTTTAGTACCTTTTCACCCATCTTTAACGGCGCATCCTGCGAAAGAAGCAAATCTCAATTAGTACTTTGATACATAGCACGGATCACATGAGCACCAATTTCAGTTCTCAAAGATTGGGAAAGAACACCGAGACACAATTTCGGTTTGTAAATACGCTCCGAGACTTGTCTCTTACTGACATTTTCCCTTTTCTCTCTTGCGTCTCTTATCGCTTCTTTCTTTCCTATCTTTTCTTCCACCTATCTACTTCTCTTCATCAAAGTTACAAGACACTTTACATGACGCCGTTTCTCTCTCTCCTCCTCTTTTGCCTTTTCTCACAAGTGCATTCCGGTCACATTCCATTTCAAAGACCTGCCAAACCCACCACCAGCAGTTCTATTTCATCCCATACATTGGTCTTGAAATATGAGCCAAGTCTGATTGCAAAAGAAAGCTTCTTTCCAATTGATTACTTAGCTCTTTGGTACGAGAGCGAGAAAAAGAACAGGCAGAAAGGTGTCCTTCCATACGCCCTTGCAGGGCCCTCTTATCAAGATGACAGCAGAAACAAGCTGCCAGATACTGAGGCTGAAGATGAGCCTGATTCTGAGCCTGAAAATGGAAATGATCTTAGCCATAGCTTTATGGAAGCCCAGGATAACATATTCTCGGGCCAGCGACTTGGTTCTGCAACCAATTACGGACCTTCCAGAATGCGCTCTCCCCAAACACCTCCCATATTCTCTCTGAATGATCGTGAAGAGAATTTCAGATTCCATCTTCCCCAAATCATTGCTAAAGGTACCAGCTCTTTGAAGATAGGACCTTCCAATCCCATCCCTGGAAACTTTCCGATTAGGCTTTCTAAGATTTCCAAGTTCAGCATTGTTAAGCAGTCCGGGGCCCAACAGTTAGATATGTCTTCCTATTTTACAACTATCATTTCTCTCACCAGCTCTGATCGAGTACTCCCGGCAGAATCCATAAGCAATACTGCCCGAAACTTCAGTTCGATGGCACGGAGTACTTCTGTCATCACTCACTCATCCCCAAGGACATCTTCAGATCTCATTTCCGCCCCCACATCGTATCCACATCCTGTTTCGGTTTCGGCATCAATCTTCTCTCCTTATCCAGCAGCTAGTTCCTCTCCTGATCCATCAACAGACCCAGGTTCAAATCCTAAACTAGATCCAGGGCCATCTCCAGTTTCCATTTCATCTCCATTACCATCTCCTGCTCCTTCTCCTGATCCAATTCCAGAACCATCTTTAAAAGCAACTAGCGAGCCAGAACCCGCCTCCCCTTACTCAGTAACTATTTCTACGGAGGTCTCTGTAACCGAGGAATTGCTCATTCCTCCTTTTCCAGATCCCTTGTGTGTCCAATCCCCCGGCGGATTCGACCCGCTGTCCTTTTCTAACTTGAAAAGTGAATCTGGCACCATATCTGAAGAAATGTACTCTACGGTGGCAAATTTCTCGGAACAATATCTAGAATCACTTCCCTGGGAACTTGCGACATCTAAGGATATGCAATTCTCAACTGTGACAGGTGAAAAGCCTTTTTTCCCAACACACAAACAGTGCCCTATTTCGCGAGTCCATGGCTTCATTCACCGGCTCCGAAACTTCATCGACGACCAGTATTTTGACGTACTATTCTTTGATTTGGCATAGGACTATATATCTGCAGACCTACGAGACATGTCCCATCATGTCGCCGGGTATCTAGCTGAGCAACTTTCGGACATTTCCGCCCCCTCAGAATCATTCAATTCCTCAGATTCCTCGGATTTCCCAAAGATTTTCAAATCCTCAAAACTCTCAAAAATTGCTCCGGACTTGGTGGAAACCTTGAATTTTTCAAGGTGCATGTTTAATTTCATGACGTACGCGTCAAAAATTTTGCTCGAGTTCAATGAACTAGGGATAAAAGAAAACGAGTTGGTGAGTTCCATGATGGAACTCCATGTTCAGCTAATATCACTCTGTGATGACTACGGAAATTTGGACAAACTGGTAAACGGCTATGCAGCAAGATTAAAGACTTTCTGGACAGAAATGTACGTCTTGAGTGAAAACTTTAAAGAGTTAGAAAATGCGTCGGAAGACACAATTTTTATTTTTCCAGCCAGAAGACATGGAGTGGAAAGAATGCTTGACGGGTTAAGTGGGCAGATACCTGAGGAAATACATGGGCTGTTGTTTGATTTTTTCTACTGAAGAGGAAGATATAAAGGACTCTTTAATTAATGGATCTATAAGTAAAAAAAGAAACATATAGACAAGTTGTGCTCTTTGGCTGTTTTGCTATGTCTCACTCTATAAACCGGCATCGGACATCGAAAGGTAAGTCCTAGGATCAGATATGCCTCAAACTTGTGCAAGAGAAACAGATGCTCATCAAGTGTGTTGCTTCCAAACTTCTAATTGTTCTTTCTGATATAATAAAATCCGAACAAACTCAACGGCATTCATACGTCTGCACTAGTGTATTTCATGCATACTGATAAAGTCATGCTCCAGGCATTGAGCGTAATAATTAAATAGGAAATATTCGATATAGAGCATTATGAGAAAGAAAAGAAAAAAATGAAAGAACGAATGAAGGAATGAATTAATTTTCCGATGAAGAGGATTTGAACTAGCAAGGAGGAAAAGTTTTGACTTTAATCAAAACACTTTTCTTTTAAGAAAATACGTTTTGGAAAAAGGAAAGAGAAGCCATCTAAGGAAAAGTGGTTATGGATTTATTTTGAAAAAAGATTGTTTTTTTTTGTTTGGTTGTTTTTAAGACTCCTTTTGAATGTACGTACGGAATTCAAAAACCAGAGAATAAAAGGAGATAAACGGACATACCTCCGCCGTAGGATTATTGAATATATGCTTCGATGTGACCTCGAAACGGGTTAACCTATAAAATCACCACCTCAGACACTAACCGCGAGACGCGTCTTCTTTCATACTATTTGATTTTCGACCACGTGTAATGCCACGAACCCGTAATGAAGTTTTTCTAAGCCCAAAAACTATACAGCTATACATAAAACCTTTCGAATTCGGAGGCAAAAGAGATTCGAGTTAACTATATCCCAGTCTTTCTGCCTAGGCAGCTATCTAAAGCTTGGAAAGCGATTCATCCTTTGGGTTTTGAATAAAATCAATTTAAATACATAGGTGAGGTCAGGTCGGAATATTTTAAAGTGATTCGTGAGATGGACCGCGAAATGGGTTAGAGGTTTTATATATAACTGTGGAGTTTTTGAGCCCAGAAGGTAACTTCTGAGCTTTCCTCTAATCGATGAATCTATCAAAAAAAAAAAATTATCATAAAAGATTTTAAAGCTGGTAAATGTTTGTCTGTGAGAGCTGTAGCGAGGTGGTATGACATACCCTCCTCAACTTCAACTGATCGGATTCATGGGCTCCAATATCTTGGAGCAGCACATGAGGAATACACATCATTGACAAGCAATGATGCACCTTCGCTTGTGAAATGAATTTTGTTTATGGCTTCCCGAGAATTACCGCCTCCGCCGCAGAATATTCGAAATGTGGCAAATTTTCTTCTCGCGTCGTGTCGCACGTCGGTACAGTTAAAGATTGGCGTGAACTGGATGACCATATTCATCAAAGAGTACCCGAAGCTTTGAACCCATTTTTTGAAGCGCTACAATCACCAGAGAGCAAATTATGAAGACCCCGAGGCCATGAATGCGTGGTTCAATGTTGTACAAAATGCGCTCACTGAACACGGCTTTGATCCTCAGGATATTTACAATGTTGACGGAATCGGGTTTATGATTGGCCATCTATAGTCTACAAGAGTCATAACAGGCACTGACAAATGATTTAAAAGCTCGAACAAGCCCCGTAACGCTATTCTGTGAAGAGTTGCTCACCCTTGCCGAAAGCCCGTCACACTCGGATCAGATAGTGAACAAAAGAATTACTGAAATATTTGCCACACAGAACGTTCTTTTCTGAACGAAGAAGAAGAATTAACTTTAAGAATGGAACCAAGAATAAACTTACCAATAAAGCTGACCTTTTGCCGGGCGATGTTTTAGAGCTCGAATCCGGTGTGCCAAAAGCCGGAAAAGGTGAGACAAGTGGAAACTCCAAACTGAATGTCCCGCGTTCACAGCCACGTGGAAAAAAAAATAACGAAGCGTGGAAACTGTAAAAAGCAAGGACATTATAAATTGACATGCGCGATGTTTGTCTGGAAAAAATTTGATTATATTTAACCAAGTAATCTTTATAACTGTGCACTATGAAATTTTTCTTGGCTGCGAAATTTCGCGAGTATTCGACTTGGACCGTGTGTTCGAGCTGGTGGTGATGTAAGTTATTGAATATTTAGTGTGCAAGGGGATTCCTAAAATGAATTTACTTTTTCTTTGAGAGTCACACATTTTCCCCAAGCTAAAGATATGGCCGGAACTGGTGGATACCGAAATATTTATTCTTCTCAATCTTAGAGCCTCTTTATCAATCTGAAACGGCACAGCCTGCGAAAGAAACAAATGCTCAATTACCATTCTGTTACATAGCACATATTACATGAACACCAGTTTCACTTCTTAGTGATCGGCGAAGAACACCGAAACACTTTTTTGGACAGCAAATAATCTGCGAGACTCTTATTCCGACGTTTTGTATCTTGCCTCTTGCCTCTCTTTTCTCTTCCTTTTTTCCTGTCAAATCTTGCACCCACCTACCTCTCATTCATCAAAGTTAAAAGACACTTTATATGACGCCGTTTTTTCCTCTCCTTCTCTTTTGCCTTTTTGCGCAAGCACGTTGCAGTCATATTCCATTTCAGAAACCTGCCAAAGCCATCAGCAGCTTCATCACATCCCATACCTTGGTCCTGCAATATGAGCCGAGTCTGACTGGAAAAGATAGCATATTTTCAATGGATTATGTAACTATTTTGAACGAAAACGAGAAGAAACACAGACGGAAAGGTGCCATCCCATACGCCCTTGCCGTGCCCTCTTATCGAGATGAAAACAGAAACATCTTACCAGATGTTGGGGCTGAAAACGGGCCTGATATTGGGTCTGAAATTGGAAGTGAAAATGATTTTAGGCATGGCCTAATAAAAGCCCATTATATCACCTTTCCGGATCAGCCACTTGGCTCTGGGAGTGGCCATGAATCTTCCAGAATGCACTCTCCCCAAGCACCTCCTATATTTTTCTTTAATGATCGCAAAGAGAATGTCAGATTCCATCTTCCCGAAATCATTGCTAAAAATACCAACTCTACCGAGATAGGGCCCTCCAACCCCATCCCGGGGAACTTTCCCATTAAGCTTGCCAAGATTTCCAAGGCCAATATTGTTAACCAGTTCGGGACCTCACGTTTGAAAATGTCTTCTCCTTCTACAACTATCATTGCCCCAGCCACTTCTGCCATAATACTCCCGGCGGTATCCATAAGCAATACTTCCTGGAATTCTAGCTCTGCGGGTGTGAGTATTTCTCTCAACACTCAGACATCTCCAAGGACATACTCAGATACCGTTTCCGCTCCAATATCTTATTCACATCCTGTTTCGGACTCAATAACAGTTCCCTCCCCAGATCCGTCAACAGTCCCAGTTTCAGATTCCAAAATAGGTCCAGAACCAGAACCAGAAACAAAACCAGAACCAGAACCAGAAACAAAACCAGAACCATTTCCTGATTCTGGTCCAACTCCAAAATCAGAACCAGAATCAGAACCAGCTCGTATTTCAGAACCATCTTCTATTTCAGAACCATCTTCTATTTCAATGCCATCTCCAGAATCAAAACCATCTCCAGAATCAAAACCATCTCCTAGTTCTGAATCATATCTGATTTCAGAACAATCTCCAATTTCAGAACCATCTTCTGTTTCACAATCATCTCCTATTTCTTTACAGTCTCCTGTTTCAAAATCGTTTACTGTTTCAGAACTATCTCTTGTTCTCATTCTATCTCCATCACCATCTTTCACTCCTGATCCAATTCCAGACCCATCTTCAAAATCGGCTTACGAGCCAGAACCCGTTTCCCCGCACTCTGTGACTATCTATACTGAAGTTTCTGTGACCGAGGAATTGATCACCCCTCCTCGTCCAGACCCAATGTGTACCCGATACCGAGGCGGAGTTGACCCTCTGTCCTTTTCTGATTTAAAGAGTGAATCTGGCATTATTTCTGAAGAGATGTACTCTACGGTGGCGAGTTTTTCGAAACTATATCGAGAAACTCTTCCCGAAGAACCTGCGACATCTGAGGATCCACATTTCCCATCCTTGACAAACGAAAGATGGTTATTCCAAACACACAAACAATGCCTCACTTCGCGAGTCCAAGGCTTCATTAATCG
>JAJMCI010000417.1:0-12061 GCA_030565705.1 Metschnikowia baotianmanensis | reverse complement strand
TGGTGCGCGATACGAGTTTTTGAACAATTCCGTTGCATTCCAGAACGCCGTGCTTTGGTGCACTCACGCTTATGCATGGCGATAAACGTACATATCTATATATTGCAGTGACTGAGGCTCCGTGACTTTTGCAGCCGAGTTCTGCCATCATACCCGTTCAAGGTTTTGCAATTGTCTGCGTATAGCCTTTTGTTTTGATGGATATATCGAGAGAAGCCTTTAATTCTAATAGATACATCGATAAAGCTAACGGACTGCTTTGCAATCTTCGAGATCTGCACACATTCGAGAGCGCCTCTTAACAATTTTAGAGAACCATCTAGCTACACCTTGTGAGATTTTGAAACACAGAATGGGCTGAAGTCTACTGTCGTTGCTTAAATCAGTCCACAGAGATACAATTGATTTCGGGGATGATTTTTCAATTAATTTCAATTAGTTCCCGGCCCGGAAGATATTCGGGGAGGTAGAAACTAAGTGCCGTGAACCGTGAAGTAAAACTTTCATAGACAGCGGACCCAAGGGCCTGAATGTATAATGGGTGTTACCTAGGAGCCCCAGTAGCAACAAAAGCTCATTTTTTATCTTGAGATTATCAAGATTTATCTTTTTTATCTGGTGGCACGAACACGAACAAAGAAAGAGTTGCCCGGCGTACACGGCTAAACAGCGATTCGCCCGATTCTGCACAATCCAGATCCAAACCGCATTTGCACCGATTGGAAGATCTCGCTAGAGATCACAACGAGCTGCATTCGAATGACCTGCCAATTTTAGTACAAGGTTGATTCTGGGGATCTGATCAGACCGAGAGATCCCTTATTACAACCAGGTTACATTTGCTCAATTTGAGGGTTTCTCAGCCCACTCGATGAAACCGTAACTTAACACCTAAATCAATTCCTTGTCTTCCTGTGCCATGTCATTGGGCTTGCTCCAAGACTTTTTTTAGCGATCGATACTTTAAGAAAATGGGTTGGGACTCTCCTTAATTTGCTATAGCGAGGTGAACACCACTCCAAATTTCCATTCATAATATAATAGAAGTATTGGTCAGTTGCTCTTAATCAAGCCATATATTTGCACAGAGCTTGCTCTTCCGGTAGAATTAGTTCCTTGAATACTCTCTGTGTGTAGGCAAAGCAAGCAGAGGGGACATAAACACTCATTGGTTCTGATTTAAATGGAAGATTCGATGTGCTCAAATGTTACTAACTTGTAAAGAAGACCGGGAACCATCTGGGTTCATCTGCTAGTGCTAGCTCTCACCTGATATCGACCAGCGCATACTTTCGTTGATTATGAAAAGAGTTCAATCCTCAAATTAGTCCTTAAAACACCGCCTAGTTAATATTGACTTTGACATATATGCACTAAGTCAGAGAGAAGATGGGGTGCCATACTTGAACACGGGCCACGTGTATGAACATAGGTTTCGACAAGGAAAGAATTCTAGATTCATACTAGGCCCTACACTAAAAATCGTTCCTTAAAGTTTATCCTGAATACTCATAAATTAACTGTGTGATTGAGGCACCCCGTGTTGTGACTAGAAATTGGGACACCTCTGCTGGGTTAAACAATTCTGATATATAATGGGGCAGCTTCATCGTATCTTCTTCACCAATCTGGTCCCCGGACATAAAAGGCTTTACAATTCTAGCTTCACATTTCCCCTATCGCTACTCAGGACCACTTTAGACTTATTTATTCAAAACAATACGTAAGATGAAATATTATGGAGCTTTCGAGATCACCGAGTCATCACTATGACCGATCAACGGGGCTGAATGATATCCTCGTAGATCACAGTGATGGGACGTGCGTCCTTGCACTTACTCTCGAATCCAATCAGATTGTCGCCACAGAGTTCGAACTTGTTTTTTCCAGCATGGAACAACTTTCTCTTGAACTTTTGCCCGGGCTCATTGGTCAAAGAAAAACCTGTATGTGGTTTGTCGTCCAAGAAAAGCTTTCCATCAGATCCAATACCCAAAAACTTGCCTCCTGATTGTAATTCCAACGTCCCTGTCGTGTCGTAGATGAAGTTTAAGAATTGGGAGCCCACTTTCAACTTATTGTTTTCAACAACCAAATCCTTGTAACTAGGCAAATTTCCTACTTTGGAAATGTACAAGGTCCCAGGGCGAATGGTATCATAGGCAAAAACCAACGAGGCAAGAGGCAAGAGGGTGAAGAGTTTCATGGTAATTGTTTGTTTCTGTTGAGGATGAGCTTGATTTTGATGATAGAAATGAGCTGGAATGGGAGAAGAGATACTCCTTATATATCACATTTTATTTCCAGGAGGAAAGAGCCCAATAAAATCAGCCCATAATTCGCTTTCACAAAAATAACTCCTTTGCTCTTTTCGGGTTGCCATAAGCCGGCGTGGCATTTCCAGAGCCGATAATTTTGCTCTTCAGCAGAGAATATATGTGTGCCAGTTCTATTCCATGTAATTTTATTTTGAAACTAAGATCATGCCCAGTAACAAGAATCAAAGAAAACCACCTAAACATTCCTATGGGTTACCTCTGAAGCTACTGAAGTTGTATAGATCACATTTAGTTCATGAGGTTAAGAAGCAAAGACTTCATAGCTATACTTTGCTGTTTTGTACACTCTTGACGGCCGAGTCACCCGGACACATATCCATTCTTTCTCCCATTGTTAATGGTTGCGCTTTGGGACAATGTGATGTGGAATGCAGGAAAAATATGAGTCGACAATGAAACTTTCTACTGCCGAGTCTCCTTTTGCTCTTTCACCGAACTAATCTTCACGTAGTTATTCCCGAACTCAAATTTTGTTGGGCTTGAGACAGGAGCCCTGTCACTATATTTGCTCACTCCTTTTGTGTTCAAGTTTCAGGCCAAGCACCTTTTTGAAACTTGCTTGGCCTATGATACTGCGACTCGAAAACAAGCTTGCTTTTGTTTTTGCAACATGCTCTTTTCGGGATTCAGACACATTTTAAAGGCACTTCTGACTCCTAAGAGTGCTCCAGGAAGTACAAGAATAGATCGAAATAAGGGACGTAAATATTGCTTCCTCCTTTGATTCTACTCTTTAAGGGTTAGTACCAATACTTTCAAGCTCAAGATATCTGTCAGACACAACGCCGTTCAAATGTTGCATACCACCAGAAAGGGTATTATCAAACAAGGTTTTACTATTTTGCTCAATGAGAAAATATTTTTCTTTTCAAATATTTAGTGCGGCTGCCTCGGGATGAATGTGCATTGAAAGACATTTTAAAGGTTTCTGGTTGCTAAAATCACGGTTCTGAGATGTTCGGTAAATTTAGATGTACATATTTGATTCTTGACGGGGTTTCGCTCGTAGTTTAAGTTTTAGCTTGAAGACCTAAAGATAGTAAATCGACAACTATACAAGTTGTCTGTGAGTCTTCAAATACTTTCATATCACAAAAATGTACACATCCAGTACTTTTTTCCTTGTTAAATACTGCAGTCTAGAGTGTGAATAAAGAGTTCATCCCATTCTGTTTACATAATCTGATATTTCTCTTTACAACTTCAAATGAATAACTGGATCGAACTGGAGCTTCCACATCGAACGCATTCAGTAGAAAACAGATCAAGAAAGGGTCTTGGAGACCGGCCCAAAGATTTCGCCTGCTTCATAGTTAGCACAAAAAACTAATCAAAATTTGCTGAACAAATACAATAAACTCATCTATAATTCAAAGCAGGAGCAAAGAATCTATTATTCTTTTTGCAGTTAAGATCCCCGGCTTCTGAAGCCCATACTATCTAATATCCATCCGCCTATAATTCCACCTTATTACCCTGAGAATCATGATTCAAATGTTTAACCTTCATTGCCCCTCGTGCCTGTTCTAGACATCTCACGTGAAAAACCTTTATCATGGGCCTAACCTTTCTCAGAGGCTGATCAACATCGTCAAACCCTTGAAAAGCTTGTCATACATTTTTACGAACTTTGTGGCCCTTTCCCCCAAAAAACCAGGCACTAGTTGAAGGTTCAATAAAGCTCAACTATTTCCCGAGCATAAGCCATAAATCCCAACCCCTCAGCATCAAAAGTTATCCTGAAATTCCGGTTGACCAACATGCATCCTCAAAAACTCAAGAAGAGAGTTTTCTGGACCGAATGCTGGAGTCCGTATCCCTGGAATCAGTCCTATAATCGGGCCATGTCTCGACTTTCTGCCTCTTTTTCTGAGAGAGGGAGTCCAGAACTAACCCGTAGAGCTCGGGTGATCGAGATATGTGCTGGCGTTGAAATCGACAAAGCCAGGTTCATCATCAACAGCCAGTCTCAGATTTCAGGGAAAGGGGCGAGAATTTCCGAAAAAAGGATAAGAAAATGGTGCCCAATTTCTGTGTTTCAATATTGCAATCTGTGATCGAAGGTCAACTGCTTAAAGAAACACGCTCTGGTAGAGATACGGGCTTCCTATGAGTTTATTCCAAGGCGAGAAGCGAAATCCTCGGATGCCAGAATATCTACTTTTTGAATCAGGTAAAGAGATTAGGGGCTCACTGATAAGTGTTCTAGCATCTCGTAACCGCACGACATTCCTAGCTTTACGAGCTCAATTCGCTTTCTATAACTCGTTATAAATGACAAAGAAATAATCGATTCTATACCTGAGCACAGGAAAAACAATCAACTAAGCAGTCATTTCAGACTCAGTGTTCGGGAAAGGTGTAACTATAAAATGCACTCCTAAACCATACCGCACACACAATTTCGTGCATATAAGCCGCTTATTTGGGACTGAGCGAGCGCATTCCTGTATGAGAGATAAGCCGTATGCGCTTAGAGGGCAGCAGCTAAGGCAGAAGAAAATGTGGTGTTCTGAGTTCTCCACATTTGGGTTCCGACACTCACATAAATTCCTCGCTCAGTGAGACACTTTTTAATTCAACCATCCACGTGATATATTTAAAAATACCATAAGTGATCTGAATATTTCAAGACTTTGTTGAGCCGCAGAGAGAATGTGATGATCCTTTAGGATTTAGTGTTACGAACTTACGTCAAACATGGCAATGTTTCCATGCCGGATCCTCTCACACTAGTCTGTTGGAGGTGTTAGAAATTGAAGATAGAGATAAAGATAAAGATAAAAACAGTGTAATATCTAGAGTTCGCATATCTCTCTGGTATTTCTAGTTTATATATGTACGGGCCCTAGTAAAACTTTTTGGTATTTGAAAAGCTTTTGTCCTTGTTGAAGTCCCAGTTAGATGAGACATGGCCAATCCAGAGATATAAATACAAGCGAAGACAACGCGCAAACATGAGAACACTTACACTAATATTCCCAATAATATGCCCATTAGTATGTCCAATAATATGTCCATTGATATTTCTAGCAATACCTTCAAAAAACCGAATATTGACATATTTCTTTTCTCCCTCTTTCTACTTGTTGAATAAAAAAAAACACCCCATTTTCTAAAAAAAAATTCTCTCATTTGCACCCCCTTTGCGATTCGCGTCTCCACAATATCTACGCACAATACGCGACTGCGCACATGTGACCCAAACACCAGATATAGAAGGCCCGTAAAATACACATATGTCCACTTTCCAGCACGAGCTCCGGCTCAAACCGCCCGCAAAAAACGGCGATGGAACCATGCAGGCCGGCGCTATCGAACGGTCTTTCTCCCGTTCCAAGGGCATAAATATCAAGACCGTTTCGCCGCTTTTGGGCAATGTGCACACTGCCACCCATATAGAAGTGCCATGTAAGCACCTACATTCCACCGATCTGCCACCAGAATGCACTAAAATCCCCGGAAAAGCCAGTCATGACACTTCAAAATCCGCTCAAGAACATGCTGGCCAAATTTCCGGCCGAAAAAGCACATCTGTGCCGAGTTCTGCGCTAAAATATGACATATCTCTACCCTCGGCGGCAGATCTCGAGGTTTTGAGTTTGAACGACAAGCTCCGGCTCCTAGCACTCAAGGAAATGGCGGTGGTCGAGCTCAAAGACACGATTGCAAATTTCCAGGCAAAACTCGTGGATTCCGAGCGCGATCTCAAAAACCTACGAACCATAGTCCAACGATCTCTATATCGGCAGCTAAAAAACGAGGCGCCGGTCACAGAGACACGGAGAGGGGGTATGAAAAACGGCGAGATGTCGAAGAGCAGGAATGGGAATACTGGGGTCAGTCGGAGCGGAAAAGTAGCACAAGGACAGACTTTAAGAAGCCTGTCTAATAATTCACAAACATCTTTTCAGAGTGAGAAATCGGGTCAAAACTCGGACGAAAGCTCGCTCGACAATTCAGAATCAAGTTCACAGGCACAGCGATCACGTGCCCTGGAATTTACCAAAGGTAACGCCCCTGGTGATAGACTGCTGAAGCTCTGGACAAACCTATCAAAACCAATCACATTCATCCAGAATCTAGACCAAATGCTTCTGCTGGAGTTTGAAAAATCGTTGATTATCGATACTCCCGCGATCAACATTCTGAATTCTGTGCCGGAGGTCGCCCGGAGTCCGCCGTTGCCTCAGGATGAATTCGAAGATCCTCCGAACCAATTTAGGCAGTTGGTGGACACGCAATTGGCAAGTTATACAGGAAGAGAAAGTTACGACGATATGTTCGGAGCAGTTTCGAATTCGTTGTGGACGTTTGTAAATGATATGAAGACAAATATGGCGGCATCGCTCATGATAGAGCCACCAGTACTACTGGGTCGAACTGATAGTCAAAGTTCGAATGAATGTCAAAACCAGAGCCAGATTCGAAATCGAAATCGAAACCACAATGCTAATGGCAAATCGCCCCAATCTCCAATGGAAGAGATCCTGGGCTCTTCTGCAGGATCTTCCAGGGAACCAATGAAGCGAGATATTTTCAAAAAGACTAGTCCTACAGATTCTAATGCAGACCTCATAGATTTGCGTGATGCTGATGAAAAGGATGACAAAAAGGATGGTGAAAGGGTCGACTTGTCTATGTACACGGCGTTGCGGCACAGGAGGCGATCTCTGGATTCCAAGAAAAAGTGAGATTACTAAAAAGGTTTGCACTTTAAGTACCTTTTCTTGCCATTGAAAGTTGGATTCTTGAATCGTGGAAGTTTTGATGAAATACTGCGTGATGTGACGAAGTTGTTATCATTCTTGCTCTCAGAAGAAACAAAGAGAAGCCAAGTATTGGGTGATATATATTCACTCATAGCTTGGCCGCCGTTACGTTGATGGTGAGCGAAATTAGGGAAAGGATCTTTCATCTTGTTTGGCAATGCCACATGTCTTTCATGAATGTTTATGCGATGCTCTATAACCGAACGCATTTCATATTCACAGAAAATGCTTGGCCCTAACGAGATCAAAAAAACAAATTCGGAAATCGTTCTCATATCCAAGTTCCACATGCATTGCAAGCTAAATACATTACTCACCCTTCAAGGCATTCACACCTTACAACCCCTGCAACCCCTTGATCAACTCCTTCTGCTTGATATCCTCGGCACGCTTCTCGGAGACGTCGCCCAAAGACCTTAGGTCTTTCAAGAGAATGTCCTTGAGCTTGTCAAAATACACGTCCTGCAAAAGATTACGCACGTTTGTCTCGGACTTCTCCACGAGCTGGCCCAAGTTCACGAGATGCGCCCACTCGAGCGAGCCGCCCTCTGTGCTGAGCGATTGTGTGGTTTCCAACTGTCTGGTCATGCTGCCCGATAAGGAAAGAGGCTTGGCAGCCAGATCCCCGTTGTTTTTCTGTACGTCCAAAATGACGGACGACGTCACCTTGTAAGAGGCTTGTGTGGACGATTCTGGAACAACCTCAAACACGTGCACCGAGTCCCACTTACCAGAGCGGTCCTCGGACTCTTTCTTGAACAACACTACGCCGGCAAAGCCTTCTTCGATGCTGTTGGCCTCCAAGTCTTCAGCGGTATCCCACATGTATACGGAAGAGAGCCCGCCGCCCTCATAGTACAAGTCGCGGTAAATATCGAAACTCTCGTTGGCCTTGATTTCCAATTGCCGCAAAAGCGCCGAGGGGTAAGGCAGCTCGTCGTCGTCGGTCGGAGGGACGTATTTGTTGGAGAACGGCGATCTGTACAGGTCGCCATCGCGGTTGTAATCGCAGCAGAGAAACTGTTTATTGGTTTCCGGGCACCGGGCGACTCGCAACGGCGTGTCGACGGCGGCCAAGAGGTCCTGGGCGAGCTCTACGCCTTCTTCAGATCCGTCCCGCTGCACGAGCGAGCAGATGGAATTGAGGTTTTCAGAAACCTGTTTCGGGTCGAGCCGGCGAAGAAGGTCGAGCGACGCGTCGTATTTGTCGGCCATGGTGTGAGAGTGTGTGATGTTATATTTATCTAAAGGTGTTCTTTGTGTGTTTGGGGAATGATGAAGCCAGTTAGCGGATCTGATGGAGCGTTGCGTTGTGGTGTACGGGTTGTGGTGGGGGGACGACGTATATGCAGTCCTCACTATTTATTGAAGAAGTTTATTTTCTTTCGATACTTTGTCTTGGGGATGAGTTGAAGATTTAGGACGAAGCTTTGGCTCATTCAGTCTTCGAACTCGTCTGTTTGTTGATTCGTTTGTGGTATGAAGGGTTGTGAGTGGACTCCAGGCGGCACAATTGCGAATGGTGTTAGCCTATAAAGTGCATGTTCTGAAGCAGTGGGGTTGAAGAATAAAACTTCGTCGTGAAAAGAAATCTCGGGTCTGTTACACATTTGATAATCTTTAGCTTTTTTGATCTCTATCCGGCTTGCTACTGAGCTTTTTCTTGTGTCGTTTTGGACCAATCATATACCCTACGAAATGGGAACCTGGGCTCAGCTCCACAAGGCTGAATGGAGGCAGCGTAGCGACTTAACTGCATTTCATCACTTCTGTTTTGGCTTTATTGTTCTGATAAATGATACTGTCCACCGGAAACGGGAACTCAAATTTTACCTTTGTCTCGAGGAGGTGGACCTGGTTCAGAGGCTAAGATCTCTCTGTAATGAATGTACAGAAAGCAGACAATTGTGACGTGTTATTGGCATCTAATCACCCATGAATCTTTATTCAGTTCTGGTATTATTATCACGGATTTATGAGGAATTAACTAAATTAATTAGCTCGTTGACACATTTCGCCGACTTTTTCATTCCCTACGCATAGAGCAGAGAGCTGGGTTTCATCTTTCTGCTCTTATTTATCTATTGTTGTTTTGGTAGATAGATAATTGCAAAGGGCGTTGGGGCGAGGTAAAGCAGTGACTATTAGACGTGGTTTTTACATACGGCTAATGTGAAGTGAAAAGGAGATACTCAGTGCATTATCCAGACGTATTTATTGGTTTTTAGGGAGTAGTTGGGTAGGGGATGTTTTTTTCCTTTGATAAAACACGTTCCTTTGAGGGGAGGAGTCCGGACCAGCTCATAAAAACATCGCACATCGGGTTGCAAATCTGTAAAGTATCTCTAAAGCAGGGAATTATCGTTTTTGACAATGTTATTAGCTTTGATTCGGACTCTGGCAAAATTAAAGATTCATGTGCAGATCCATCCTAGGGAGCATACAATGGTCATTCCCAGACTCCTCTTAGTATCCACCATGTACTCTACACTAGGAAAGTTTGTGAATTTCGTTCCTAATGCTCGTCTACCTCATCCGATATACATCTGATGTCTAAGTGCACTCATTTGTCCGCATATACACCGCAGACAAGTTATCTACTTCTCACGCGACAAATATGATACCTCACATATGATCTGACATAGATTATTTATCGTTCTTTTTTATCTTCTTTATCGTTATCGTTATTGTTTTTTGTTTTCTCCGATTTATCTCTATCCCCATTATTTACTCATGCTTGCATAATCCCTCGCCTCCTCCAAATTTTTGTGACAGCCCAGTAACTCCGCGGTGGCAAAAAAATGACAGGCTCGTTTTCGCAACCGGTGTTTACTATGCTAATGCAGCATACCAGCATACCAGAAAACAAAATTTCCTATATAGCCCGGTGTTCGCTCTTTTTTCTCCCCAGTTTTTTTGCTACCACTTTTCTTTTCCACGAGACGCCAAATGTGTTTTGCGGAAAGAGCACTTGTCCATTTTGGACTACTGATTTACCTCTTGGACATCACCGGGCTCGGCCCCGCTGCCTATTCTCTAATTTCATTTTCTTTAGAGTTTTCGGGACAGAATATATTTGCCACCCTGGGCTGCGGGACACTTCCAGGGGCCTGGATCCACATTCCAAAGAATGACCCATCTCTTTTTGAGACTGAAAGTGACAACGAGAATAACGACCTTAGCTCTGACTCTGACTCTGACTCTAGCTTTCCCTTTGCGGAGTTTCCTTGTGATACTCCCGTTATCTCTTCTAGTTCTTCTATTGCTGAAAAACTCAGGAAGCTTCTCACACTCTCGCCTTCTTGTGAGATCCACTTACCTGGTGCCTCTGACAAAGACAAAGACACCGGGATTTCTTCTCCTGTTACCCCTCGAAAGCCTTATTTCTTCGATATTGTAGACTTCAGTGCGGGCACTGAACTCACTTTTAAGACCCCGGGCACCACCACACCTGGAATATCCGAGCCAGAATGGAGATTCCAGGGTAGGAGGCGTAGAAACTCTCGCATCACCACACATGGAAATGCTGGTGATTATCGGGCTGGAACAGTCCTGTTTGATTCTTTCATGGAGAACAAAAAACAGGTCGTGTCCCGATTCGGATTCGCAGCTAACCCATACCTGGTGTTGGCCGAAATTGGGGACGAGGACTTCCAGAAGCCTAGCCCAAGACGGCTGCAAACGATAAGAGAAATCTGTCTTCATAATCTTGAAAAAGCTGTGAATCGGAAGGGAAGGATGGCTGTCCCCCTGATTCCGAACTTTTCTCTGGCACTCACTTCCTCCATTCTTTCTCCAGCCCAGGCTATCTTTTAAGAAGAAACAAACCTGCTCATGTAACTATTACGCACTCTGCAATACAAACCTTCATATTTATTCATATTACTTTTTTATTTCTTTCTTTCTATTTAATTCTTATTATAATACATTAATCTTTTTACAAAATTTACATTACATACTCTGAGCTGCAGTAGAATGGGTGCACAGCGCGTCCATGATTGTATACGAAGAGGATACGACTTCTCACGAAAGAAGCTCTTCTAGCAAGGACTTGTTCTAGCTTTTTCTTGAATTCAGTCCAATTTCAAATGTCTTGCAAAAGTATCTTGTTTTCAAATTCAGGCTTGTTTTGAACATTCATATCTCTTGATCGGCGTCAATTGCAAACCCTATGATCGCCCTCGGTAAATTCTTCTATAAATATCCTCCGCCACCTGGAATGGCTATCAGACATAGTTCACATTGTGAAATTTAACAAATTACGTCCTGTTTCACGCATATTACTTTACCCGTGGAACTTGGGATCACATGAAGTTTTGCTTTCTCTGAGCCGGTAATCTTCCCCAAGAAGCCCATTTCGCTTTGTCCCACCGAAACAAAGGAGACACAATCATTTCGTAGGATACTTCTTTAAGCACCTGTGACGAATTGGACTACGGGGGTAATTATAGTGGCTTTACTGCCGAGCATGACTATATTGAATATTATGAATTGGGCGTTCTGAAGAAGTTTCTTTGCAAAGATGATCCCCGGAGTAATGATGGCCTGCCATTTGTGATTCGGGTTAACCGGTTTTTCACGCAAACAAAAACAACTACGAGTGATCTGAAAGTTAGAGTAGGTTCTGGGTGGGAAAAAGAAAGAAAAAAGATTGCAGCACCACAATTTCGCATATGGTCTCCCACTACACTACTCAGTGTGGCCCTATGCAGCTTAACTAACATTGATCGGACGGGAAATAGTGCTTCCTGCATGGTGTTTTTTTTTTTTTTTGAAAGAAACAATGCATTTCGGGGCGCAGTATGCAGGATGTGCTATTGCTTGACTTATGTCAGCAACGCTTGACTTGTGTCAGCAACGCACAAATCCTACATCCTCCAAAAACTATATAACTATAGAAAAACCCGAAACCATTCGCAAAATCATCTCAAGTGGGTGGATGCAAGCATC
>JAJMCI010000416.1:0-12083 GCA_030565705.1 Metschnikowia baotianmanensis | reverse complement strand
GATCCACCCCCTCCCGGTATTCCCCATCCTGCCGGCGGTTGTCCTTCCCCCGAGGACTCCCATCCCCGCGTCGATGCTCATCCTCGCGGCGGCGCTCATCTCCGGCCTGGCCGCAGGTACATCGGCGTTCGACGAGCTTTCAACTTCATGCTTTGTATGATCGTACAAAGCCCTTCCAGTAAGAAGTAAAACGTCAACGATGCTTTCTGTGTGTTCAACAACATACCCGTGGTTCTTGCGAACAGATTTGGGTATTTTATAAAAGAGAGTCTTGCATATATCGACTGCATTGTGTCCAGAAATGGTAAGCGGTTGACCCACCAAATTGAGATAACCAAGAACCAAACAAAGATACTTCGGAACCAAGGATTTATCGAAACCTTCTTCCTTCTGGACAATTCTAACTCCGAAGACTTTCTCCATCGAATCAATCCTCTGATCCAAGTAGGAAATGACAAATGTTAAGCCGCAGCGAGCACCTTCGAACTCAGGTTTATAGAAGGTGGCAACATACGAACCACGACTTGAGGTAAACTCCTCACAGACATCTTTCAACTTGCCTTTGAAGGACACGGAGAGTTCGGTTTCCTGGAACGTGGAGATTACGATGTAATCTCTAGGACGATCAGGCCCATTTTCTTTAAGGTCACTTTTGAGATTTTGATTCTCAACAACTTCACTCTTAGTGACAAGGGGGATGCTGCCAGAGTTATAGATCGCTATGGAGTTAACCTCGTCTTCATTTCCTGGAGGACGCTGGCTTCTGTCGAAAACTGGACGGGGTTGACCGCTTCCACGATGAGCAGCACGCCTATTTCTATTCAGACCTGAAGGGAGCTCTCTTTCTTCCGGAACGGGAGGAGGCTGACTTTTTTCCAATTTAGTTTTGGCCCGATATTTTCCGTTAGCCGAACGGTATGGATTTTTTGGGGCAGTTTTACGGCGTTGACGTCTTCCGCGAGGATCAGAACACCTATTTCGATCCGGAACTGAAAGGAGCTCCCTCTGGTCCAGAACTGGTGGCCGATTACTTTCGTCGAGCTTCAAGGCGTCTTCGTTTTGGTGAGGAGCCAAGGTGTTATCGTTCTCGTCGAGATCCATGGGGACATCGTTGTTGTCGACAACGGAAGGACCTCCGTGTTCGTCAACAACCAAGGGGTTTTGGGTATCGTCGACATCGGAAGAATGCTCACTTCCGGTGGGAAGTATGGGGCCTTTGCGAGCCTTTTTTGGCACGGTGCCATGAACAGAAAAACCCAGAAAATCCTCACTTTTCAAGGAGGCACTTGTGGTAGCACTGGTGGCAGCTTCGGTGAGAATTCGACTGAGGGAAACACCGATCTGGCTCTTGGTGCTGCTGGAAAACGAACCCCATTCAGGATCTTTTGATGAACCTTCAACAGCCTTGGGGATCCTTTTGGGACAGGGCAGACACCAGCTCTGCCTCAAGGGCAGGCTGCCCACATTTACCAAGTCTCCCGTGTCCGAAAAACCCGGACAAGGATTTGGATCTGGATCGGGCAGACTTGAATAGCCCCGCTTTCTTGGCGTACAAGAGGGTGGGGTGGGTCCAGGAACCCTGAACAACAGCCAGTGAGAAGGTTGGTTAAAAAGCCGGTCAGAAAGCTGGTTGAAAAACCGTTCAAGCTGGTTGAAAAGCCGGGCAGGAAGCCGGTCAGAAATCTGATCAGCTTCAGGCAGCTCGTTCTGCTGCTTCTGGGAGGATTCTGCTGCTTGGAGGGGCATAGGATTCATGATGGTGGAAAAAAAAAACGGCGACATTGATGGATTGGGTGCAAAAGGCTTTGCCGGCCACGCCATGGCCGTGCATATGCAGGACGCGACAAGATTTTCCCTGAAGGAGAAAGATGCAGAGGTTTCGGAAAGAAAAACGTGACATATCAGGGTATATCAGTGGTTTTTTCGGGAAAATATCGGAGCAGAAGAGACGAAACAAAAAACGCTAACCTCAATGTTTCGATTCTTTTTGTCCTACAGCGACTCATGCGTTTCATTGGGCTACGTCTTGGAAGAAACGGATTGGAAATTTATCTAATGAGTCTTTTTTTTTTTCCCGCGAAATGCCTAAAGCAGTGTGTAAATATTTTCTGGTAGATACATTTCTTTAAGAAAAACTATATAGTTCAAAACCTCGAGTAAACCAGTGGCTTGGAATATGAGAATCAACCTTTATTATTTCGTCTATAAAGGTAATGGTATGACCTTTCCTCTTACGAATCCATCAGTAAAAAGATATAAAAAGATCTGAAAAATCTCTGGAGAAGATGTGGAAAAGATATAAAAAGAACGGTGATTTTTTTGTGGTCTTGAGTTGGGTATGAATAGCTGTACATATCTTGGGCTAAGAAGGTAACCTTTGAATTTCCCGTTTATCGATGTACCTATTAAGAAAAAGGGTAAAATTCTAATCACATGACAAAAGACCCATCCATGAGTTTTCTCTTCTTGGAAAGCACACATATCTCTGGCCTACTGCCCCATTCCAGCTTTTCCTCCGAGAGATAGCACCTCACGAGTTCTTCAACAAAGACTCCGGTAGGTAAAACCCCCACTGGTGGGTGAGGGGAAGAACACAAGTGCTGCTGACCCGACTCATAACACCTTTCATGAAGATAAATGTATAGCCTGACTATGACGTCCTGCCATTCCACGACACAGAAGCCTGGTGTTTCACGGTGTTCATTGCGGTGTCTTGCACGCTCGTAGATCCGCAAGATGTCGGGCATGATAGACTTCTTTAAATTTGTGGTAGTGAATTCCTGGCGGAATGCGTGCTTGAAATATTTGAGGAGCAGGCCCTTGATATATTCCATGCGAGAAATCTCGTATTTCTCGCATGAATTGAAAAGGGCAAGAACTAGGTCGTGCAAGCTTTGCGGAAATAAAATATTGGTCGCATGGCAAAAGGCAGAATACCGGTGGAAAAGCAACGGGCCTTCCTGCAAGTAAGTCAATAAACGCTTGGAAGAACTATTGTTTGAATCCCCCTCCCAATCGTAATATTCTGGCCTCTTTGTGTGATCATGTGAGCGAAATGTGGCATACTTCCTCAATATTTCATCCACCACTTGGAACTCTTCAGGAAGCACGGATCCTCGTGTCTCAATCTCGTGGTACGTCGAGTATTTCCAGGAGTTAAACATCTCATCAGGAGAATCTCTGATCGCCATCTCGAGATCTCCTCGGGCCATTTCATTGGTAACGTGGTGAGTCTCCTTGATTCTGTAGGCCATGTGCTCGAGGCGTCTTTGCGGCTCGTTGAACTGAAAGCGGAGGTCGATGAGAGGAAGTTTGTCTTCCTCGAGCCAGTAGCAGTGCTCCGGCACTCTGCGGTCGAGGTCGCATGTCTTGAGGAACTTGCCGGTGACAAAGCGGTAGAAGAGACATTCGCAGCGAAACATTCCGGTGTGGCAGTCAAAGAACAATAGCAACGCGCCGTTTAAGTCGTCGTACCGCTCTGTGATCCTTTGCCAGAGTTCTTCCTGATCCTCATATTCCATACTGAGCGCTTTGAGTCCTTCGAGAAGCGGGAGGACTTTTTCTGCAGAGATTCCATGGCGGTCGAGCTCCGAGTTGAGATTGACGTAGAAGTGGGTCTTCATCATTGCCTTCGCGAGGCCTAGATTGCGCCACTCGTTGTTCTCGTCAAACCCCGTGTCTTTAAACTTGAATATATAATTGAAATACCGGGACGTCAAGTTGAGATTATTTCCCGGACCTGCTAACACGAAGATGTCGTGGAGTATTTCTACTGGAAGACGCGCCAATCCAACTTTTGGAGACTGAGGGGGATGGGCCACGGATCTCGAGATTTCCAAGCACTTCTCCACACCGAGACCTGTGTCCTCAGTTGGTGTAACAGGGTTCATTTTCAAGAGGTTTTCAGGGGTTTTCAGGGGTTTTCAGGGGTATACAGGGGTATACAGGGCGGTTTAGAAAAGTAATTGTGTTATTAAACGCAAAAGTGGTCAGCGCGTTTTTGTGTTGCAGCCAGTCACGTGACCAAAACGACGTGTAACATGAGGCGAACAACTTCAAAATACGAGTTTGTATGTGTGCTTTCTTATGATAAATATATTGGATAGGGTTCTATAGTTTCTCCTTCTACCCTAAAACCTGTACAGCTATACATAAAACCTCTAACTCATTTCGAGGTTACATCTAACGAATCACCTACATTGTATCCTGTCAAGGGCAATACCTCTAGCCCAACTTGGCAGCCAGCCTAGCGAGTGATAAAGTGCCTATTTAACTAAAAGGTGGTAGTTCTCTCATTGTCAAGTACCTGGTATCGGTTTGAGACCGACAACCGTGCCAGCGCATACTAGAGTGTATGCACTACCATTCATAATCCCGTCCGGTCGTTTCCTCATCAGTTGAACCTAAATTGGACTAGTATTGACCCAATAGGAATGAGCCAACAGCCAGGCTGGCACTTAAATAGAGACCTCTTCCCGCTATGATTAGGTCAGTCTTAGTTAACCAGTTAGTAACATTGATTTCATAGCCTTGAATACTACTCATTTTGACTCAGTCGCTACTATGTTACGCGAGGACTATTACACTCATCTCTAAATTTTCTTCAGACAAGCGTATACTATTTTGTTGCCGGAGATTGAAATCTTTATCAAGCTAGCCTGCAAGCGACCAAAACAAGACGAACATTGTCAAATACCGAAGAAACATACTCTCGATGTGCAAGATCGGCTCTTGTTCCAGGTGTGAGAGTGCATATGCGGGTTTGAGAATCAAACGCCGGGAATGCCTTGTGTGCACAACTAATTGTGAAAAGTAGGCCGGCGCGGCAATTCCGCTCTGAAGGAAAAGAGAAGCCTTTATTAAATTAGTCTCCTTTGGCCCGGATAGTGGGGTAGTAATGCGGGGTACATATTCCACATGGCTCCACTGCAGAGCGGGGTAGCTGGGAAGCGCTTGTGCAGTTGTGTGAAGTTCCTCTTTACCTATTTACAGCTTAATTCCCAGTCTTCTGATTTGGGAAACTAGTCAAGCTGCTAAGCATTTAACTCTAGTCTCTGATCTCTTTATTCTTTGTGTTAACTTTACCAACTACGTCAACAGAATCCCTTTCTGTTTCCGCCATTTATGGTGAGCAGATTTATGTGAGTCTTTCTCGAGACGTGCGTTAGGTCGATTTTTATAATGAGGTATATCCTCTCTTTCAGGGGGAGAATGATTATGAACCTAGGTTCTGTGCAGCAGCCGCGGTTGTTGCAGTGAAACGATTTTTCCTGCACAGAACTTAGGTTCTTGATCAGCTTCCTTCTCAAAGAGAGGATAGACTTGATCAGTAAAATCAACTTTACGCACGTCTCGAGCAAGACTCACCTGAGCTTGCTCATCTGAGACGGCGGAAACAGAAAGGGACTCTGTCGACATAGTTATAATGGTAACTTAAATAGAGGAGAGATCGGATACTTGTGTCAGTGCTTAAAACCTAACTAGCCTCCCAAGTCATAAGACTGGGAATTAGGCTGGACTTAAATAGAGAGGATTTTCACGCAACCATTCAGGCGCTTCCTAGCTACCCCGCTCAACCGTCACGCCTTCTAGGTACGCCCGTGACGCCCCCTAGGTACAAACGTGACACCTCCTTGCTACCCCACACAACTGTGACACCTCACAGGTACAACCGTGGCGTCTTCCAGGTACGCCCATGACGTCTCCTTGCTTCCCCGCTCAACAGTGACGCCATGTGGGACATGCACCCCACATTACTACGCCCCTTTTCCGGGTCGAAGGAGGTTCATATAACAATGACACCCCCTTTTACCTTTTGAGCGAATAAGCCACACTGCCGACCTTTCACACGTAGATGCGCGCATGATGCTGTCCCGGCGTTTGATCCACAAACCCGCATATGCACTCGCGCACCTACAACAGCGGTGTCACTACAACATCTCTTCAGGCTTCGCGACGAAAACACTGTAATTGCATCAAAATTATAGGATATCCTCAGCGACTCGGCCGAGCACTATGATCGGTGCTTTTGACAAGCTTTTTGGTGCCTAGGAGCCCGATCAGAACTAGCCACTTCTCACATCAAAGGGTATGAAGAAAATTGATCAAAAGGACAATCCTACCCAGATGACATGTAAAATTGTCCACAATGATTAGTACGGTTTCATTCGCCACACTGCCGCTCATCCATTTAGAACCTTCCCATTGAGTTGTTGCACCCTTTGTGACAAAAAGGGACATCCCACCTTTTATTGCCCTGACCGCTGCCATTGCCCGAAAAGATTTCACCTCTGGATTCCTTCACTTTATCACGAGATACTATTGAAGTGCCTCATTTTTTTTTCTTTTGGTAAATACATTGATTAAAATGATGTCTTTCAATTTCTTTTGGGTATCTCTGAGAAAATGTTCATGGCTACCATTAGAACTCTCTAGGGTTATTTACACCTATACACTAGCCCGAGCTTAGCTGGGCTTAGCACTAGCCGCCCGCGGGGTCACGTGCCGCCCTTAATGTCCAACATCCAAAAGTCCGTACAACTCGACAAACACCCGGCGGATTCATACAAAAAAGAGAAAAGGATGGATTAAAAATTACTGTAGCTTATGGGCTCGTTTAAATCACCTGACTGCATCGAAAGTGTGTTGGCATATAGGGCTTTCAGGCCCCGAGTACGAGTTGGAGTTCCTGTTGAGGCACGAATCTACGTTTGCTGGGGACAGACTGGAAGATATTTTCAGCCCGACAATCCCAAATGTATTTTCAGATTAACGGTTAGAACTTAGAATACTAGTTATTGTTGTTAGCTTCTTAGTATATTCCACCGCTGTCGCATAAATCCAACAAAGTGAGCCGTCGAACTTTGGCGAGACTAAACTTACACTTTGAAAGACAGACAGATGAGCTTTCACATTAATTGGAAAAGCGAGACGCCTAGTGATATTCTCGGACCAAGTATCCGATTCATCTAAGCGTTAAAAAAGAATCATTTCACAAGTCGATCAGCTGCGCACATGCAGGTGGGCACTTCTCCCGACACACCTACTCTACGACATTTCTGTTTTGGCGGGCCCAGGAAACGAATGAAATGTCAAGTGCAAATTTCTTGGCAATCTCTCAAAATTCGATAACACCGGGTATGACAGAAATGGCCACTGGTACATTGGCATCTCGCACGGTCGATAATGAAAACCCACTTTTTCGTTGATGTGAGCTCTGAATTCTTTCTCCAAAAACCCTCTCTCTCATGCGGACAGATGGTACATTTAGTGGAATAATTGTACATTGTGCTGAAAAACTCACTTACGAAATCGACGACCTCATGGCTGACCTTGAAAGTCGAAATCACGAGACAGAAAGTCTTAGAATACGATGAGAAGCCATACCCCGGGCGATATCTATCATTTAGGCCTGGCCTGTATGTTATTATTTAAAAATGCTCTGGGATCGTTTTATCACAGACAGGTATCTTGCCTCGTACCACGGTTAAAGTGAAGAAAAAGAGAGCTAGGCCCATTGATGTGATAAAACAGAGTCTCTCATACGGCTGAAATTCCGAGGAGAAGAACCGACGATCAGCCTTGTCAATATAGCGTATCTTAAAAAAGACATTTGCATTATTTGCGAGCAACCTAGAGACGATTCAAGCTGGTTTAAGGACATTGTCGAATATACCAAAGCACGCAAAATCCAAGATAAAAACATGCCAAAAGGTGCTTCCCTTGGAATTCAGAGTGAGTGCTAAGATTCCTGAGGAGGTTGATTCATTGGATGTCTCGCTCTGGGAAATGAAGCCTATCAGTAGAGCGCGAGCAATGCCAATTCTCTGTGGGCTCCCGATTCCTCACATTCGCTCGATGAAGGCCTGTTTACTTCCGCAGATACAATGCATTCTGCCACGTTGTGTGTAAAACCGACTGGTATAATGCCGATCATGCAGTGCTGAGTTTCTAGAATTCCTGTGACTTATACGAGATCCCTAGACATCGCTTTATGAAAGGCCTGCTTCCTGATCAGGTGGAACGCGGGTTGGCGTATGCCAGGTCCCCTTTTTTTTCTCGAATAACGATGACTGGTGTTAGGCGCTTCTACGATATGGTGGATCGGGCGCATTCCGGAGACGCAAGCCTCTTCAGGAACGACTGGCACGAGGCTATCTACTTGATATCTGAAAGTGTCTCGCCGTTGAAAAGAGTGTGCGTGTGCACAGTGTGTGACTTATACCCCCGGTTATGTTTTCGGGAGACTGTGGATGGATCATTGTAAGGCATTGTTCGTAGGTCGGATGCGATGTTCCACAAACAAAATGAGTAACTAGAGAAAAGTGGCCATGTTGTGTCATATGTAAATCGTCACAGGACGGGCGAAGACGCCCTTGAATCCTGATGACACTTGATTCCAGGCTCAAATCTTGCTGCAGTAACGCTTTTTTTTTCTTTCATAGCAGAGATAAAAAAGGATCTCTACGAGCCATTCGGTTGAGAGCAGTCATTAGGGATCTCAGGGCTCACTTCAAAAGTTCATTGACGAGTCTCGCGAAAACAACAAGAAGATCCAGTACAACCACATGTATTCCCGGTATGAATTCGATGTGAGGTGTGCAGCTACCATTAGAATACTGCTAACACGACCTAGTGAGAGATTATGTGTCGTGCACCTACTCACGCCATCTATAATAGATGTGGTACTCTCCGCAAATGTGGTACTCTCAAGGATGTAGGACCCTGGGAAATGTCATCCCACACAACTCGTGCGACTGTCTAAACTGAAAAGTAGATAATATGCGGCTCCAAACACAATTCGCATCGATCACAAACGTGCTGCAAAAAAACAAAATCCCGTCCAACCAACTTCTTTTCACGGATCAATCACAAACCTCAATACCATCTGTAGTACCTGACATATTTCTTGCCCAGCACATTTATTTGACCCTAGTGAATTCCCTGTTGTCTTAAAATATGACGTCAAATTCATCATCCTCAAGCGAACTGGAAGTATCGTTCCTGAGCGATACACTTAACCCCAATATTGCCAACGATGCTTCACCAAAAATGAGTGAAACCCAGAAAGCTTGTTGTAAAAGAAACCTAGAGCTTCTCGGGGCTTTTTCAAGAGTTAGTCGTTTGGGAAAGGTTGCCGGACAAGACTCAAATGTTCACAAGCGCCAAAAGAAAATGTCTCCCCAAATTGAACAACCTCTGTCTTGCAGATTGGCGCAATTGCCTATAAATGTTCTCCAGGACATCTTCATATTGGCGGGTCCCGGGAATGAATTAAATATCACATGCAAATTGTTTAACAGTATCTTCAAATTCGAGGATAGTGGGTTTGATGAAAACGGCCGATGGTACAATTTAGACCTTGCCCAGTCTATGATGCACACCCACTTTCGAATCAATCTCAATCTGGAGTTGGAGCGCCTTGGTTTTCCTGTCTCCTTTACGAAAACTCTTTTAGAAAGGATCAAATCACTCGTCGCCGAACTAGGGCCAAGGAATCGTACCGCCTGGGAACTCGGTGAGTGTTCTGATAATCTAGCGGAGATTATATCGTCCATTCGAAACAGCTCATTTTGTCACGACCCCCAGGCCCTTCATTATCGCTATGCCACCGACAGGTTTCTCACGTCATTTCTTGGCAGAGACATTGAAGGCTATTTCTCAAGATTCGTCTACATATATACTGACGGCAAGACATATAGTCACCTTTTCGATTCTCAAAAGCTAGAAATCGATGTGTTTAAGCGTGAAGATGAACCAGCGTGCCGCGTCGTGTACCTAGCATACCTCTTCAAGCATCTTTACTTTGTTCTTTTTGAGTTCCCTCAAGATGACTCAAACTGGGCAGATCTCATTGCTTCCACCCCGAGCTTGGAGTATGTGCGGAGACAAAAGGTTGCTCTTCCCTCGGAACTCAAAATGCTTGACGACATTTTAAAAATTCCTGTATCAATGAAGGATGCAGAGGTCCCTAGCCACCGGCCGCCGTCCGTTGTACCCACAACTGATTTCTCCTATCACTTTGAAGAAGGTCCGAATCAGTTTCGCCGGTTCGGTGCGTTCTGTCACGTGAACAAACAGTTTCGGTCGCCTGATTTTGCACGTGTCGTGGTCAATTTGTTCAATTCATGCGCGAAATATGAGATTCCGAGAGGAACTTATATCCATGGCCTGCTCCCGGATTATGTGCATGAAGCGTTGCGGAAAGATTCTCGTTCTTCTCGTATGGATCTTGCAGTTTTGTTACGCGTCTTGAAGATCTACCAGAACGCCAAACTGCAGAACGAAAGTTCTTTTAATGCAAGTTTCGTCGAGCAGGACTGGCACGAAGCCATTGTTTGGGTCAGCGAAAGTCGCAACTATAATGATGTTCCGCGTCTGTATGTCTTCAGGGATACTCATGCTTCGAGTGGGTATGTCTTCAAGCATATACCTTCAGTTCCTCTTGCTCAATTTGTGGAAAAGCTCTTGACTTCAAATAAGATCTATTTAGACAACGAGCTAGACTATGAGTATTAGCGACAGCGCCAGGGATCTCGAGGGCCATATATGTGAACTCCTTGAGTTTTCTTTTTTGACTGGAACTTCGTGTTCTTTTTCGATAGTTTTAGTTTTTTCGACCCTTATATGGGAACAAATTAAAGAATAAAGTATTTTTATAAACAGATAGATTGGGTGAATTAAAAGTTGTTATCATTGGTTTCTTGCACGCTTGTTATCATTACCTGAGATACTCTCAAGTTTGACGAAAAGACCTCAATTGATGAAATCAAAATGAGCCACATAAATTAGTGCACTATTTCAATAATCAAATGTGTATTGAAGTAATAACTTCCTTCGGACCTCAGAATACTACTTGCCAATCCAAGACCCGTGGGAAAGAACACTCTTCATACTTTCCCGTGAAGGTTTTTTCTATTTATTTGTTCCGACATTGGCCGACGAAACACATTTCCCCATCGCACGTGACGTTCATCACGTTTGCAGATCATGTGGTTTCGCACCTGTCGACCCAGAACGTACTCGTTCTGACACACTAGTGTGCACAGTAAGTAATAGAAATACTGTATGTCTCTTTTCTCGAGAACAGAATAAAAATGAATACAAGGTAGTATGTGGTAGCAGCGCGTGTTCTGTACAGATGTCGTGCCCCATCCATCGATGCGACCAAACTATCGAAGTTGCAGTTTCACCGCGGTTCCCGCAAAGAACTCAAGTTCATACATTCAAACTTACTCAAGCCGGACCTCACTATATTCGGCATTTTGTCCTCCTTAACCAATAAGGAAGTAATTTCCGGTATATAGATTAATCTTCTCTGCATACTGGGGTTTTTCTTGCATGCCTGACCGCGAGAGTTGTACTCCACTAGTTATATATATAGTTGTTCACCGGAAAATTTTGGGTAACGTATAACACCACCAGCGCGGACACACTACCCGCGCGGACACTTCCATGATTTCGCAGCCAATTAAAAATGTATAATACAAAATTGAGTGGTAATTCTTGTTAGATTTGATATTTAAATTTCATCGGGCAAAACTGTGCATGTCAATTTATTATGTCCTTGCTTTCCACAACTCCCACACTTTCTTATTATTTTTTCACGTGGCTTTGAAAGAGGGTCACACATTTTGGAGTTTTCGCTCGTATCACCTTTTCTAGATTCTGGAAGACTGGACTCGAGCTCTAAAAATTCATCGAGAGTAATATCAGCTTCATTGGTGATTCCCTTTTTGGTTTCTTTATTTATTCATTTTCTGCTCTTTGTGTGGCAAGGATTTCGGTGATTTTTTTGTTCGCAATCTGATCAGAGTGCGCCGAGCTTTCGGCAAGGGTGGGCAACTCTTCAAAGAATGCCTTCACGGAGCTCGTCCAAATTTTTAAATCATTTGTCAGTGCCTGTTATGACTCTTTCAGACAGTGTACGGCCCATCATGAAGCCGGTTTCGTCAGCATTGTAAATGTCATGAGGATCAAGGCCGTGTTTCGTAAGCGCGTTTTGTACAACCTCGAACCACGCACTCATCACTCCGGGTTTATTACATTTTGCTCTTTGGTAATCGTAGCGCTTTGGACGATGA
>JAJMCI010000415.1:0-12185 GCA_030565705.1 Metschnikowia baotianmanensis | reverse complement strand
CAAAATCGACATTGCGCACATCTCAAGAAGGACTCACATAAGTCTGCTCATCAGAAACGAAGGAAAACAGAAAGGGATTCTGTCGGCATAGTTGGTATAGTTAACTCAACCAATAGAGAGATCAGTTAATTGCGTAAATCCTTAGATGCTTTTGTTATTTCCCTGAGTCAGAAGACTGGGAAATAAGCGGAGCTTTCAACCGAGGGGAACTTTACACACCTACTAAGGCGCATGCAGCAACCTCAACCAATAAGGGTGTCATCTAACACATACGCCCAACTTCGTTGGCCCACTGCTTCCCACAGAGCCGAGGTTGTCGCGTCGCCGACTTTACACAAGCAGGTGTGCATCTCTTGTAGGTGTGCGAGTGCATATGCGGGTTTGTGAATCAGATGGCCAGGAATGCCTTGTGTGCACATCTACTGTGGTAAGTCGGCGGCGTGGCAACCTCTGGTCAGAAGACAAAAAGGGTTTCATTCTCGGGCACCTCTGGTCTGTAAACAACAGACATTCCGTCCTCGGACATCTCTGTTATTGTTGTCAGGTGAATTTGCCTGATCTTGATTTAGGCGCCTGAATAGTTGTGTGAAGTTCCTCTTTATTTCAGGCTAGCATATTTTCTGGTCTTCTGACTTGGAATTCAAGCAAGCTTCAAAGTATTCTACACGAGTATCTAATCTCTTTATTATCTGAGTTAACTTTGCCAGCTTTGTCGATAGAACCCATTTCTGTCTCCGCCGTCTCTGATGAGCAAGCTCAAATGAGCCTCGCTCAAGACGTGTATAAAGTCGATGTTGTTAACTAGGTTTATCCTCTTTTCAGTGAGGGCACCGATTACAAACTCGAGTTCTCTGTAGCACTGTGATTTCACTGCAACAATTTGTTTGGAATATGCAGTTCCAGACATAAATATCTTACCATCGGACTAAAGCTGAACCGCGCACGACCATGGGTCTTGCTCCTCGGACACGAAGAAAGGACAACGCATAGAATATTCTCTTCTCTTCTCCACACTAAGGTAAATACAATACAGTGAAACTTTGTTAAAGCAAAACCCCGTCAAGGTGGAAATTGGATAGGGCGCGCACGATGCTGCATATGCCTGTTTTTGATACGCGCACGTACGTTTTCCATAGTGCAACGATTGGTTAACAGTAAAATTTGGATTTGGGTTAAGGTCTACAATTTTTTTTTCAAAAAAATCCTTATCCAATTTTTGGCTTTGAGAGGCTTTAATGAGAAAAGAACACATTCTATACATTAATTTTCACGCAGAATGCTCATATTTAACTAGTTTAAAGAATTTAGATGGCAGGCACGCTTTTTGCGCTCGCCTAAACATAAAAAACCGCGTTTCGGACATGAACCGCGTTTGGATCAAGTTCACGCGACGCGTGCTTCGCATTATACAAACTAAGCAACGCTCTGGAACTACACTGGCCAGCATTCCCATTGAGCTCAAATATGGTGTAACGCTTTCATGTAAATGGACACTCGCTCTCCTAGATTGCGCATATATGCACACCGCATCTATATACAGTAGCAAACGTGCTTATATGCAGTAAACACCTGGATAACGGTTAAGGGTCACATTGTGGCCTGCAATAATTATTCTGCTTTAACCAAGTTTCACTGTAAACAAATCTAACCTGTGTGAACGCACTTAACACAGCAGTTGTCACAAATTCCAACACAATTTCATATACTGCATACACAAGAGACATTCAAACCCACGCTTGCAGCGCAACCATCGTGACGAATCAGGAGCTGCTTGACAGATTAATACGTGACGCCTAAGAAAGGCTTCTCATGAATAAAGCATGATTGGTTCCTATTTTCTTTTTTGAAAAAAAGAGATCCTCATGACTAAAGCATAATTGGTCACTACTTTCTTTTTTTAAAAAAAAGTGATACAAATCACTGTTGATACTCAGTGTTGTAGCCCCTATGGTTGGTTATGACAAGACGCTCCAAACTTCCGCCTCTAATTACTACTTCGTCTTTGAACAAAATGTTTCAATACTGCATATGCAAATATCGATTCCACAGTTTCAATGTGTGAACTTCACAAACAACCCTTTCCTGTCCTTTTTTTTTTTTGTCCTTTTCACTTTTGGGATTACACAGCCAGCTACGACACTTTCTACATCAGCTTTTTGCTCAAAGGTGTCGTGCACAAAATCCGAACACTTTAAACTCGCGAATATTTTCCGCTTTGGGATAAATCCAAATAATTCATATTCGCGAAAAGTTCCCGCTTTGGGATACCGCCCGACAAATTCTCTGATTTTTATTTTTTTTGATGCTTGTCAATCAAAAAGGTAATATAACATGATATAATGGTTATCAATCAAGAGATCCTAAGTGATTTTTCGGAGCTTTTGCTGATGTATGTATAGCTGTAAAGTTTTTGGGCTTAGAAGGTAACTTTGGAGCCTTCCTCTAATCAATGAATCTACAGAAAAAAAAAAAAAAACGTACTGCCTATAGATTTCATACTCGAGACTCCGATTTATATACACAACCCCGAGTGTTTTCATTCCAACAAATCTAGCCAATGTATTCGAATGTAGCTTCGTAAAGCCATGGCTGGTTCTCGCTCGCTTCGATACAAAACCAGCACCACGAGTGCCGGGCCGTACTTCGGTTTCTTTAAAAAACTTCTCCCCCGAAGACAAAAGCGCTATGGTGGTTTTCTTGTTCTTCTCCTTGTGTTCTGGTTGGTTTGGGCCCGACCTTTGTCGCTGCCCTCTGTAGCCATCTCCAAAAAACGGATCTCCAAAAAACTGGCCTTCACAGTTGAGCTTGAAAAACTCTATGGAAGACATCCAAAATTATCTGCAATTGACACGCAGTCGACAAATTACGCAAGTTTCCTTGCGGGGTCCAATGAAAAGAAATTCTTGGCCCAGACCTCGTTCGAGGACCGCTGCATGACCTACTTCAATAAATTATATACGGCGGACCCTGACTGGAAAGTGGATACCTTCGAAATGTTGTTTTATCACGATGACTCGTTCCTTAGCGCCGATCAGTACGTCAAGCGTGAGCGGAAAGAAGGAAGAAAGAAGCAAATCAACGCCAAGCTCAAAGGCGAAGTGTATGAGCCTGCTTCAGAAGAGGAACTTCGTGAAAAGCATGCTCTACTTCGTATGGAAACAAAGCAGATAGAGCAGGCTTGGCTCACCGACGTGGCGCACTTGCGAGTGTTCAAGAAGTGCTTTTTGGGCACTTCCAGCTCCGGTATAAACGAGGAAGATGCCTTGTTTGCCGAAAAACAGAACGTTTTGTATGGTGACAAACTGGTGAAAAGCCAACGCGCAAGAGACTCTACCAAGGGCAGATTCAAAAAGCGGGCACTCCAATGCAGCCAAGTGGAACAGCGAATATTCCCCTGGCTATCTTACAAGCTTCCGGTTTACACCAGATGGAACGGAGAAACGGGGATCCCCGGACTTCCAGAGGACTACACGACTCAAGAAGAGGATTGCTTTGTGAGAAAATTGAGGACGCGTTTGAACGGCAAAGGTATTGTTATGACGTTAAGTGAGGCGCAGGTGGATTCTGCCATGCGGTTCATACGAACTCTTCGGTTTCTTGGAAACGAGCTTTCCATCCAGATCTTGCATCAGGCAGAGCTCTCACAAGCCGCTATGTCCAAAATTATTAAGGCCGGAAGAGAGGACTTCAAAGGGTACCCACAGCAGGACATATGGTTTGTTGACGTATTGCCCGCGATCAATCCAAAGTACAAGCCCAGATTCTTCAGGTGGGACAACAAGCTTCTTGCCACTCTTTTCAACACATTTGAGGAAATGCTTTTATGCGATGCTGATACTATTTTATTAAAGAAGCCATCCTATTTCTTCGAACTAAAGAAGTTCATCGACACAGGGACCATGTTCTATAGAGATCGTTTGATCAGTAACCATCGAAAGATGTCGGACTATCCTTTCTTCTACAAGCTTATGCCTTCGGTTGCTGACTCGGCAGTGTTCAACATTCCTCAAATCACTGACTACACCCTCAAGAATGATTTTTTCAACGGATCCGCCTTTTTGATGGAAAGCGGAGTGGTGGCTATCAACAAGAAGAAGCACTTTTCTCAGGCACTAACGATGACAAGTATAGCCTTTTTAGGGGGCATCGTGCAAAGACTTTATGGTGACAAAGAGCTATACTGGTTTTCTCTTGTTCTTGAAGGAGAAGAGTCATATGCTTTCAATGACAATCCTGCGGCGGCCGTCGGGGTGATCACACCATTGGAAGAACGCCAAAAAGATGTTGGAGCATTCAAGATATTTAGGTCAACTGAAGTGTGCTCAAGCCGCCCAGCCCACATAAGTGATACTAATAACCGAGATTTGGTCTGGTTTAATTCTGGATTTCGCCACTGTGGCACTGCTATGGACGACAAGTATGACTGGAAAAATGAATTCGCTCCTTCGTATGATGCATATGGTGACCTTAGACCAGGCCATCGCTATTCAAGTGTGAAATCCTTGGAAGAGTTCCGGACTTTCTTCAAATCTAAACTACAGATTAGCCACGCGGTTATTCCCCCGGCTTTAATAGGAAAGATAAGGTTGGAAAATGACGATCTCGAGCCCGAATTGCCCTGGTTTCAAACGAAATATTGCGATCATTATGTCTGGTGCGCGTATACTTCGATAGGTGGAAAACTTCGTACCCCCAAAGGTGAAACAGATTCAACAATTACAGGAACACTTATTGAATACTCTCCTGACGAGATAAAACATTTCAATGATGTGGGAGATGTGTGGATGGAGGACCCTTAAGTTGACTCTGGTATTACCTGAATCAAGCGTTTGGCATACAGATTTGTGCAATTTCTTGATCTTTTGCTACGGTTGCAGACCTTTATTGTTTCATTTGTGATGATATTCCATATATAAATGACGAGCGCGGTCGAGGCGGGAAATTTCCAGTTGAGAGTTCTTACGCTTTCAAGATTTGATTCCTGCCATGTCTAACGACTCTTGACCAAATTTCTCTGCGTCTTCTCAATATTCTCCCTCGTTCATTCTTTTGCTATTTCTGGAAGCATTGCATCTCTTCCGCTCCTGGTTTGATTTTTTCTCGGAACTCGCTCGGAGATCGCAATCTCGACTCTTAGTGTATTCCAAATGTGTGATAACAAAGGTTACTCCATCCTTTAGATTATTGGTCAGAGTCTCACTTTTCTCTTCTGGCCAAAGAATGCCTAACTTTTTCTTGGCTTCTCTGTACTCCTTTCGAGTCAGGTCAATGAAAAATGTTACCGCGCCCATTAATAGATTTAACTGGTGACTTTATTCTCGAAGGTCAGCTTAAAGTCCCCAAAGACAACGTAGAATTCCACGTGGTTCATTTCCCCAGTTCCCCGGCGTAAGTACGCCGACCAATGTCCTGTAAGACCATCCTCATCTTATTCAGTTCGCAAAAGTCTTCACACTTCCGCGTGAGCTTATTTCTCACCTTTTGAATTTCTGTCACTTGCTTAATCAAGTATGGGAAGTCGAAACGGGATTCTTTGTTCTCCTCGGCAAACTTTGGCAAAATTCCCTGAACTTCCTTCAAAGTTTCATGCATCGTGATAAGGTTTTCGGTGGTCAGGAAAGTGGAAGTATCACTGGATGAATTAACCTCATCCTTTCTATCGCTCTCACATTCGAGTGCAGGGCCTGAACCAAGAATTTAATCGCCAACCTGAGCAACAAACTAGACCAACCGAGACCTGTACTCCCACGGAGGGAACTCACTTTCGTCGTAGCCAAGGAGCAAGAATCCCCTTTTCCAACCATTGCTTATAACGTATAACACCGCCACCTCGGAAACTATTATGATTTTGAACCCAAGTGATAATGTATAACGTATATCTTCACCAGGTCGAACGCTCGCGAAATTTCGCAGCCAAATAAAATTTTGTAATGCAAATTATTTGGTTAAAATACATAATTAAGTTTCTTCAGATAAAACCGTGCATGTAAATTCATAATTTCGTCGCTTTCCACACTTTCCACACTTTCTTATGTTTTTTCCACGTGGCTTTGAAAGAGTATCCTTCAGTTTGGAGTTCCCACTTGTCTCACCTTTTCCAGCCTTTGGCACACTTGATTCGAGCTCTTAAAATTCATCGAGCAAAATATCAGATTTATTAGTAATTCTTATCTTGGTTTTATTTTTCTTTTTTTTCTTCTTTTTGTGTGGCAAATATGTCAGTGATTGTTTTGTTCGCTATCTGATCCGAGTGCGACGAGCTTTCGGCGATAGTGAGCAACTCCTCAAACAAAGCCTTTACGGTGCTTGTCCGAGCTTTTGAATTGTTTGATATATAATTCGTAAATTTCTGTGTCAAACTATAGAAGTTTTCGAAAAGCGATGGTGTTCTCGCCCCATTATCAGCCTCTGAATCCCTTTCGGACGTCCGAGGGGGTGTTTGAGGGTTCCCTTTAATAGTAAGCTTGGAAAAAACTTTTCCAGGGTTGAAAGGTGCAAATCCGGCAGCAGCAAAGCTAATCGTTATAGTCCGGTCACCAAACGCTTTATCTCTTACGGGTTTGTTCCCGCGTAAGAAGATTTCTTTCCAAGCTCGCACTTTAGTATTGGTCAAAACACATTGCGCAGTTCTATTGAGACGAAGTTCAGATACGCCAGCTTAAGTGGCGCAAAACATCCCACATCGAAAGGTTGTAGTAAATGCGTTGAATGGGGTGGCATTTTCAGAGTTATAATATTGTTCTCAGTAAAACTTTGGCTAAAATTCGTAGTTAAATGACTTTCATGCCCTTCGAGGACTAAAAGTCGTTTGGTCCCCCTAAGGCAAGATGTTGTTTGGGGAATAAACACTTTTTTTTAGCTGGCCATTAGCTATATTATTAGTGGTTCATCTAGTGGGGCTGACACTTAAACGCAAACTTTCCTTCAGCTAGCTCAATCATGATATCCCGAGTTGTTTTTCTCTGAAGATAATAAAGGGCTCCAAAGGCGGACCACCTGAAGCGCGAATACATTCAATTGCTGTCACTTACTCACGACACCCGGATCGTAAAGACTTTGGCTGACTTTACTGCGGATGTCAGTGCTTGTCACAACCCTTTCAGATTGTGCACGCCCCATCATAAACCCGGTTTTGTCGACATTGAAAATGTCATAAGGATCAAAGCCGTGTTCAGTGAGCGCGTTATGTACAACATTGAACCACGCATTCATGACCTCGGGGTCTTCAAATTTTGCTCTTTGGTAATGGTAGTGCCTCGAGAGATTAATTCCAAGCTCCGGATGCCTTTTGATAAACCTCCAATGTACGCCAACCTTTAATGGTACGGATGTCCGACGCGTCGCAAGAAGAAAATTGGCCATTTTTCGAGCATTCTGCGGCCGAGGTGTCAACCCTCTGGCAACTATAGACATTATCCATTTCACAAGCGAACGTGCATCATTAGTGGTCAATATAATGAATCCCTCAGGAAAATTTTGAGAGATTTGAGTCTACGAATCCGATCACGTGAAGTTGAGGAGGGTATATCATACCACGTCGCTACAGCTCTCACAGACAAATATTTACCGGGTTAAAATATTTTACGGTATAATTGATTCGAATCTCTTCTGACTTTAAATCCGAAGATGTTTCAGTTCGAAATCGTGGCATTGCACGTGGTTGAAAAAACAATATTAAAAAGAAGACGCATCTCGCGTGTACTGTCCGAGGTGGTGATGTTATACGTTGATTCTTGACGAGAATCTTCTGACAGATATCTACAAAGCTTTCCAGGATCTTGTCAGTCTTATGCTAAAACCTAGCTTCGACAAGTTTAATCTTCTCCTCTGGGTCTGTAACCTCAAAAACAAAAAGATCAGACTCTTTTGCAACCTACTTCACTTCTGAATGTTGAATCAAGCATCCTGACTGAGCTCGTACTCCTTGACTTTCATTTCCTTCCGAGTCTCAACGTGAGTTGCGCTCGAACTTTAGTTAAGGTTTGAGTCCACCAGAGGAGGCGAGTCGGTCACCCGTGTCTGTGAAGTGAGTTCCTGATCACGTTCAGACTCCACCACATTAGACTTTTTCTAGTAAAGTGTGAAAAACTCGTTGAAAGTTGAGTCCTGGTATAAACATTTGTAAGTCACTCATGTCTTGACTGTCTTTGTCCAAGGATCGTCTGTCTTATTCGTGTGGAGAAAAACTCTTGCACCTTCGGCAGGGCATGGTAGAAGCGACCTGCGCCTTTGCTACCTGGGCCTCTCCAATCTCTTCAAGCCCCCAGTAGTAACTGCATTTTCAGAAATTTTTTAAAAAACCCTTCGTTTGAAGCTTGCTGGTTATTTCTCCCCAGAATCTCGTTTCGAAGACCTGTCCATTTCGATCGATGTCACGGTTGCAAAACTCGCAGCATTCTGTTGTACGTGTGAGAGTGCATATGCGGGTTTGTGAACCAAATGGCCGGGAATGCCTCATATGCAAAAAAAAAAAAAAAAAAAAAAAAAAAACACCTACGTGTGACAGGTTGGCCGGCGCGGCACTTCGCTCTGAAGGAAAAGAAACTCCTTCATTACATGGATCTCCTTTTGCCCGGAAAGTGGGGTAGTAAAGTGGGGTAGTAAAGTGGGGTACATATTCCACTTGACTCCACTGCAGAGCGGGGTAGCTAGGAAGCACTTGAGTAGCTGTGTGAAGTTTCTCTTTACTTATTTACAACTTGATTCCCAGTCTTCTGATTTGGGAAAGTAGTTAAGCTGCTAAACATTTTAGTCTAGTCTCTGATCTCTCTAGTCTTTGTGTTAACTTTAACTTTACCAACTACGTCAACAGAATCCATTTCTGTTTCCGCCATTTCTAATGAGCAGACTTATGTGAGTCTTGCTCGAGACGTGCGTTATGTCGATTTTGATGATCAGGCATATCCTCTCTCGCAGGAGGAGACTAATTATGAACTTGAGTTATTTGTAGGAACCACGGTGAAACTACAACACATTCCCTTCCTGCACTGTGTTTCCATATGCTACCAGAAAGTCCTTGATGGTGAGAGTTCCATCAGTTAAGGCTTCAGTTTTGGAAGTGTTGAGTTCCAGTCCCGAAGTATTCTTCTTGCCCTCATCCTTGAGTAGGTCGACTGTGTCCTTACTTGCATTTGCACTGTTGGAGTCTGTGAAGACCAGGTTGTCATGCCCTGCGTGTTTGCGAGTTTCAACTGGTGACCGTCCTAACCCGACCGCAACTTCCGAGGCGCCAAAATCGGCGACCTTTTCAATGGCTGCAAATTTTGCGGCCATCCTGGTCTCTGATGAACTGATTTCATCATAACTTTCGTGAGAAAAAAACTTCGTTGTTGATTTAGGCCTCAGGTTCAAATACACTCTCTTCGGACTAGTTGGTATCGACTAACTCACCAAACATTAGAACTTGTTGTCTGGAAATTTTACTTGCAGGCAACTTTTTGACAATGAAACAAAATGTTCGAAAGCTCTCTTCAGCATTGTTGAATGTCTCAATTAAAGAAGATAAGTTTTTCCACATGGATCCATAGTTGTCGTGTTCGCATAATTCGGATTCACCTTGACAACTGCGGTGTGAGCGAAGACACCTTGGGTGCAGCGTCTTAAGTGTTCGCTGCAATTCACAAACAACCCCCCAAGATTTCAGAGTGTTGCTGTACTTGTTGAGACATTCTAAGACAAGGTTGTGGACGAGGGGGTTCTCTTGAAAAGTCGGGCCGTATTTCTATCCTAAGAAGAGTTCTTTGAAAGAGCATCGAACCACAACCTGCTTTTAGCATAAGCCTTAGCCGCCCGAACATTCCTCTAAGGGAGCTCCTTATAAATATCTTGACCGATAAGCGTCCGGAGATAGTATCAACTACACAGGGGACTCTCGCGCTTTCAAAGTAGGCCAGGTCAATCGTTTATCTAAACATGAGTCTAAACTGGCCAAGCTTTTCGACTACCTCAATATTATTATCACTAACGACCACACCCTCAAATTCAATTTGGAATGCCATGCCTCTATCTCTCATGAAATCATCGTAAGATCATTGCGGAGTCACTTCTTTGACTTGAAAGACAGAGCCATCAAAACTTCAACATAATCTTTGGAAACACTCGTCTTTCAATCCTACAAGAACACAAGGGACAGCCAGAACGGCAAATCAAGCGACCACAACAGTCTCATCAAAGTTTTTCACGACTCCTTGGCGACAGCTATCGCCTGTCTTCTCTTGGCCAATGCTCGAATTATACGAGACAAGGTTCACTTAGTTGGTGCCCAAAGTGAGGTCATGATTGACTATCTTGTTAAGCAACTACAAATATTCTGTCCACCATAAATTTCTCTCACGACTGAATCAATCAGAACATTTATCCAAAACTCGTTGAGTCAGAAGAAGTCAAAGTTGAACATTCACGGGACTCTTCCATAATCAAAAAGTCCCCTGTCCCCACCGGTCATCATGTTTGGGCCACGGTCACGTACCTGGCATATGTCAACCCTGGCCTCCCCGAAAGACCACTTCCAAACCTACTTTCTCCATGAACAAGATCTAATTCTTGATTGGACTCCTGAAAAACACAAACAGGGCGATTGACACATTACTGTGGACGTATTGATCCAACAAGGACAGCCGAAATTACCTCCTTCTAGTATGAACCCGCAATCCCTTCAACGCAAATGGGAAGCTCAGAGAAAAGACTCCGTGATGGACGCTTATATCTTGGAAGACAGAAAGGAATTACAGGATCGGATCATAGCTGCGAACGGTGTCAAAACTCCGGAACTTTTAGCTTTTGAAACATTTCTCGAAGAGGTCATTGAAGGTAGAGACACGAGCACTTGCCAAACAAGATCGCCAAATTCAAGGGTATGAAAAAAATTGATCAAGAGGATAATCCTATCCGGATGAAATGTAGCATTGTCCACAACGACCAGTACTGTTTCATTTGCCACACTACCGCTCATCCTTTTAGAACCTGCCCATTGAGAGGTTGCTCCCTTTGTGGCAAATAAGGGCATTCCACCTACCATTGCCCTGACCGCTGCCAGTGACCAAAAAGATATCTCCACCTCAAGACGGACCGCGTCTTTAATAAAAATGCGATTGAAGCAAATTTGGCTCAACCTCAACTTTCTTCCAATGAATGGAAGGAGACTTCGCTGTCCCGCAAGGCAAAAGTGTCCCCCTCTAGACCAACAGTCTTAACCTATGCCCAAGTGGTCTCTTCATCACCCGGAAAGAAGGCCAACATGTACTCTCATCTCCAAATTGAGCCCACATCCGAGGACTCAGATGAGGAACAACTTCCCTATCACTCTGAGTCACTGGACGACTCCATGGACTACTCCTTCCAATCATCCTCAAGCTCAGAGAGTGACAGTGACGTCAACATGACAAACGAGCTGTCTGACTCAAACACCTCTACTCGCCTGGTAACATCGGACCAGGTTAACAATACGGCACAAGACCAAACAACTTCTAGTACCGAAGCGGAGACCACAGTCCTCTCCAACAACTCAAAGGGGTCGATGTTTCCATCCACACCTGTGCTCAACCCTGCTCAACCCACTATGAACCCATCCGTGACCGAATCATCTATGTCATTCAATGGGTCCATCAGATTACCTACGGGAGAACGCCTCACCAGTAGTTTCACAGCTGGTAGAAGAAAGAACGTGGCTTCAAAGTCCTCCACCGGGGGTCCACCCACCAATTCCTCTCAACTTCCAGCATCCATCCAGTCTTCTCTCTCTCTCTCTCTCTCTCTCTCTCTCTCTCTCTCTCTCTCTCTCTCTCTCTCTCTCTCTCTCTCTCTACTATAGGACCTGTTCCTTACTCTTTTAACTTGCTAGTCTCCACGTCCCCAGTCAAGTCGAAGGAGCCGTCGAAAGAAAAGACCGGACCAAGGTCGGAAAACTTGAGCCCCTAGAAGTCCCGCGGAAATAATCTCAATTTGGTTGGAGTCTCTGACGGTGTCTATACCCCGCAGCAATCCCCCGGTTTACTTTTAGCAGCATCTTTCTTACCTCAGAATCCAGCCACCCCTGATGATCAAAAGGGCGATCGGGAAGAAGAGGTATCAACGGATGTGGATGACTTTGAACCATCTCCATCCAAACCACCCCGAAACTCCGTTGGAACGTCAGATCGGATCCTTCGCTCGTCTGTTGCTCATCTGTCGCTCGTCTGTCGCTCATC